>PVJL010006142.1:0-96818 GCA_004026885.1 Lyroderma lyra
TAAACTTTACCTGTTCAGAGCATCAGATGAAGACTTCATTGGGTTTTATAGTGGCTTTCTGATTTTGGTAGTCCATTGAAGAAGGGAGTTTGAAAGTGTTTGTATACTGTTAAAGATTGTCTGCCCATGTCCTGCCTGAAATACCATGGTTGTTTATGAAAAGTATCTTTAATAAAGCTGGATACAGTTTGGCTTGGAATGCTGCCTCTAATCTTTTCCCAGAAGTTGGGGAACCTAGTTTCTCCACGTCCCGAGGGACATGATGCAGTCTGGTTTGAGGTATAGAGGTTCTGTGTACAGAGTCTTGATTTATAGTCACTTTATAACAGTTAACAGTTCTGTTGTATTAAAAACACTGCTAGGTAGAGTTAGGAAAGATCCCAGGAGTAAGTAGATTAGTAAGAGACTGGTAGCAGAGGAGTGGTTTCTGTACTTGGTTGTGCAGCATAATCTGCAGTGTACTTCTTAATGCAGATTTTCGGTAGATCGAAGTTTTGGCCTACTAGCTAACAGCAAAAGAGCCTCTTCAGTTCACACTTAAAACTTGTGTAGAATTACCAAATTAATAGATCCACTTAGAGTCCTTGTGTAAGGAGGAAATACTTCTGTGTCTATATACTTAAGATGAGGCCAATGGCATTCTGCTCTTAAGCAGAACTGCAAGTCTGTGAATTAAAATTCTTGTCCTTACTGGTGAAATGCTGTCTCCAAAACCAAATCCATTTCATGAAGACCCTGCAGCGAACCCCTTTTTTTCTAGAGAAATAGCAAGAAATTATCTGTTAGGAAATGAAACGTAATAAATCAATGCAAGTCATCTCTGAGGGAAATTAAGTAAATTGGAGACTAGAAAAAAAATTACATTTCTTCGTTTATCCCCTTAAGTCGAAAATGGTAGAGCTGTCGTTATCAGTTAAGTTCTTCCTTGGTAAGTTTTCGGAGTTCTGTCTGCTCTTCATTCGGACAGTTGTGTAATGCAAGTGTTAACCATTTTTATGGGTGATGAAATAGGCTCAGATGAAGAAACTGAGGTTATGTGTACATCTAATAAGTAGCAAAATCAGGATTCAACCTCCCAACTTTAATCAGAAATAATTTCTGACTTGGACTTCTGTTTGGGAGCACCTTTTGGATTAAGTATATTTTGTCCACTTAGGTACTTTTAGCCATTTGCCTTCATTATTGCTGAAATAGTTCTAAACCAGGCAAGTCCAATCTACGGCTCAGGACAGCTTTGCGTGTGTTTTACGTGTGGCCCAAGACAATTCTTCCAGTGTGGCCCAGGGAAGCCAAAGACTGGACACTGCTATTCTAGACTGTAGATTATTTTTATTCAGGGAGAGGTGTCATCTTCCAAAGTGAAACAGTTACAACACTTAGGAGTAGTATTTGGGGGCTATTATGAATACTATTGCGTATTATATATAGTTTTTGTGTGGACATATTTTTAATTCTTTTGAGCAGCTTACTGAGCAGAAGTTTCAGAATTTGAGAAAGCCACAGTTGGGGTTACTTCATCAATAGTGTTGAGTAGAGTCAGTAAAATGCATTTAGCTGTGGACTGCTGGGAGCTCTGCCACGTGCTTTAATGTTTGGGTCAATCCTGTGTAGGTGTTATCCTCAATTTCTTTTATAATTAAGAAGCAGATGTTTAATGACTGGCAAAGGCTAAATAAACTCAGTAGCAACCCTCTTTCTGTTACCTAGAAATGAGGATGGGTAGGGTGAGCTTAAGTTTTTCCCCTTACTGGCAAATGTTTACTAATTTTTTTGTGGGGGATAGGGGGGTGTAATTCCCTGGCTGGGAATCGAACCCAGGCCACAGCGCTAACAGCGCTGAAGCCTAGGCCACTACACCACCAGGGAACCCCCAAATGTTTACTAATTTGATTGGCTGCGGACCATGAGACTCCCTAGGCTTAAAAACCAAGAAACCAGACATGAAAATATGGTAAGGACATTTAAAACAGCCATAATAGCCTTCTCAGTTTCAGTCCTGACTTGAACTAAGTCTGGTTATAATAAAATATAAAAATGAATTCCCTCCTCCCTCACCTTAGCCCTATTTCAAGCTCATTCTTCTAACTCAGGTTTGTCCAACTGGTTGCATGCGGCCTAGGACGGCTTTGAATGCAGCCCAACACAAATTCATAAATTTTCTTAAAACACGATTTTTTTGCAGCCCTCTTTTCATTAGTATATTTTATGTGTGGCTCAAGACAGTTCTTTTTTTTTTTTTTTTTTTTCCTTTTTGGTATGTGGGTAGCTCCCTGGCTGGGAATCGAACCCAGGACGAAACGCTGACAGCGCCACCGCTGAAGCCTTAAGCCACTACACCAGCAGGGAACTCCCAAGACAGTTCTTAACATTGTGGCCCAGGGAAGCCAAAAGATTAGACATCCCTGCCCATCTCAGGAAAAGTCACCAGTAACCTGCATTAGAATGCTTTGAGCTCTTAAAATAATAAATGGCTTAAACAGCAGAAGGATTTATCTCACTAAATAAACTAGTGAGGTAGCATGGTTTTAAGGTCACAGGTGGTTCCTTACAACTTTTTTACCCCCTGCTGCTCTCAGCATATTGTCCACCTCACCAAGTTAGCAGCTTCAGGCTTCAACTTGATACACAAGTCCAGAGGCAAAAGACCTGTTTCGTTTTGTTTCTCCTTAATGAAATATTTCCCAGAAGCCTCTCTGCAGCCCAGTTTCATTGGGCAGAACTGGATCACTTGCCCATTCCTAAACCAATCGTGGCAGGAGGGGTGGAACCACAGAATCTGTTTTGGATTCAACCAGAATTATTAGAATTAAATAGGGGAGGGATAGGTGCTGACAGGAGAAAAGGGCTGTCAAGTAGATGATCTTAACTGCTATATTTGGATCCTGTGGTCTCCGAGCCCCACCGCACCTGGCTTCACTCTGCACTTGACACTCCTGAGCATAAGCCCCCACCTTATTAAAAATTGAGCTGTAATTTACACACCATAAAATTACTATTTTAAAGCATACAGTTTAGTGGTTTTTAGTATATTCACAAGGTTGTACAGAAATCACCATTAATTCCAGAATATTTTCATCAAAAAGAAACCCCATACTTAGCAGTCACTCTCCTTCCCTCAGTTATAAGCAATTATAATACTAATTTTGGCATATGATTGGCCTTTTCTGGGCATTTCATCTAAATGGAATCAATATGTAATCTTGTGACTGGCTTTTTTTTCCATTTAGTATATTTTCAGGGTTCATCCATGTCATAACATGTACTTCATCCTTTATTGCCAAATATCCATTATAAATATGTTTTACTTGTTAATCAATTAACGGACATTTTGGCCATTTCTACTTCGGGGCTATTATGAATACTATTGAGCATTATGTACAATTTTTGTGTGGACATGATTTCAGTTCTTTTGGTCACACACCTCAGTGGAATAGTTGGGTCATGGTATCTGTTTAAATTTTGAGGAATTGCCAGACCATTTTTCCCCAGCAGCTACACCATTTTACACTCCCACCAGCAATGTATGAAGGTTCCAGTTTCTCCATACCCTTACTGAGACATGTTTTCCTGTCGTCATAGTGGGTATAAGTGATACTTCATTGTGGTGTTGATTTGCACTTCTCTACTAGAATGTTGAGCATCTTTTTGTGTGCTTATTGGTTGTATATAGCCTGTCCAGAAAAAAATTCAGGCATAAATGCCTCTGTTTTTCATTATTACATAGCTGGATACTTTCTGGACAGCCCTCATACATTTTTTTGAGAACTGTGTATTAAATCCTTTGCCCATTTCTTAATTGGGTTATCTAGGGGTTCTTTATATATTCTGGATACTAGATCCTTATCAGATATGATTTGCAAATTTTTAACCTCCCATTTTGTGGGCTTTCTTATTCCTTTGACACAACAGTTTTTGATGAAGTCCAATTTAATTTTTGGTTACTTGTGCTTTAGTGTCATATTTAAATTCATTGCCTAGCCCAGGTGAGTCATAAAGATTTATACCTATGTCTTCTAAGAGTTTTCAATAGCTTCAGCTCTTAAAATTAGGTCTTGAACCATTTTGAGTTAATTTTTGTATGTGGTATGAGGTAGGAGCCCAAGCATTCTCTCCTTTTAAAAGAACTGTTCTAGACCTCTTTCTGGGCCCTCCAGTTTCTAAGACATTGTCTAGTTGGTTCTGTGATCACTCCCCAAATCCCTTTGAGATTCCCTTCTCTATGGTTTCTCCCTGTGATGTCATCCACTGACACATGCTCATCTTCTGTCCACATTTCTCGAGTCCAGTATTTCCACCAACCTCATGTGCAGTCCCATCCAGATGGTCCCTAAATTCAACATGACCATAATGGGACTCATCTTGTTCACAAACCCACCTCCCTGTTTTTCCTACATCTGGCAAAAAAGCACCACCACCCATTCCATCCCTCAAGCAAGAAATCGGAAAGTTATCTCCAAATACTTCCCTCCCCATCATCACGCATTTCTATTGAGTACCTAAATCATGGTGACTTTATTTTGGGAAAAAAAATTTTTTTTAATATTTTTGTCATGGAAAATTTCAAAAATGTGCTGAAGTAGAATATAATGAACCCCCCATGTACCTATCACAAAGCCTCAGTAATTATCAAGTTGTGATCAGTCTGGTTTAATTTATACCACTGCTAGCCCCCCTTACTATAACCTGACATCATATTCCATCCATAAATATTTCAGTGTATATATGGACTTTAAAAAACAATTACAATATCATTAGCATGCCAACAATTAACATTAATTCATTAATATTCTGAAATACTCAGGTTTTCACATTTAATTGCCTAAGTATATTTTTCTTTTTTAATTTTAAGTAATTTATTTGAATGAGAATCCAAACAGGCTCTAAATAATACAAATGGTTGGCATGTTTCTTGGAATCTCTGAGCCTACAGCTTCATCTCTTTCCCTGCCTACATTTTGCTGTTATATCCCTATGGTGTGATTTCTCTATCTTTTTTATTTTCTGTTAATTAAGAAGAGATCTAGAGGTGTGATTGGATTCAGATTTTGTGGCAAAACCTTATAGAGTTGTATGCTTTCATCAGGAGACACGTCTGGTTGCCTCTTTAGATGTTGCAGCAATTGGAGCTCAATGTCTAGATCTGTCCCTCAAAGGTTGCAAAATGATGTTCTAATTCTAACATTTCTTTATATAATACCTGAAATACCACTATGAAGAGAAACTTTCACTCATCTGTTACTTGGTTATCCAAAGTTACAGTTTATACTGGGAAAAGAATAAATACCCAACTCTTTTGCCAGTTTTCAAAGTGGTGAGTTGGTTTACTGGCATTCTCCAGGAGTGACCACTGGTGGTTTTTCAGTGTTTTTAGTATCATAGTCACTGAATTAAACCTGCCTTAGGTGTTTCAGTTCATTATAGTTATTAGACTTGATTATGCTCACTGAGTCCTTTGGGAACAACTCTTTTTTGGGGGTTGGGGGTGGTTCCCTGGCTGGGAATCGAACCCAGGCCATGGCATTGAGAGCACTAAAGTCTAGCCACTACTCCACCAGGGAACACCTTTGGTACAACTCTTTTGATAGTTACTAGTATTTGGTAACTTCCTTGCTATCTAATATGATAGGATGTTTCAGACTTATCTTGTACTTCTTTCCTCCTCCAGATAGAACTGCAGTCAGCTATTTCTATGAAAAAATTAAAATTCTGATTCCTTTTAGTGGTGAATGGCATTGCAAGACCAAAATTTAGGCTCTGGAATGCCCATTGGTGCTGTGTTGTTCGTTGTTGCTAGGCCAAACTTGTCCAACTTGTGACCTGTGGGCCACATGTGGCCCAGGACAAATTTGTAAAGTTTACTATGAGATTTTTATTTGTGACTTTTTTTTTTTTTAAAGTTTAGCTTATCAGCTTTTGTTAGTGTTAGTGTATTTTATGTGTGGCCCAAGACAATTTTTCCAGTGTGGTCCAGGGAAGCCAAAAGATTGGACATCCCTGTTCTAGGCCTTTTTGGTGCACAGGGACATGTTTTCTTTTTAAGATAAAATTTTAAGATAAAACATATTGAGGAAGTTCCTTGGTGGTGTAGTGGCTTAAGGCTTCGTCACTGGCGCTGTCAGCTCTGCGGCCTAAGTTCTATTCCCGGCCAGGGAACTATCCACATACAAATAAAAAAAAAAAAAAAATTAAACAAAACAAAACAAAACCAAAAAAACCATATTGATACTGTCCATTCAAATTCAAGACTTTGGAGATTTTTCTTAATTCTTCTATCTCACATCTGCATATTTTTTCTCAACACTGAGAATCCCAGTTCTCATTTGTACCTTAATTATAAAATTAAATATCACAATTACTCAGTTGTTTTTTCCCATATTACATAACAATATCAGAATAACAAATGGCAGGTTAAGGTTTGTTTGCATTTCTTTTTGTTCTTGGGAGTATTTCCTACTAGGCCTGTCCAATCAATTTACTCTGATTTAAACTTAGTACAGGAGTTCCCTGGTGGTGTAGTGGCTTGGGGCTTCAGCGCTGGCGCTGTCAATGCTGTGGCCTGGGTTCAATTCCCAGCCAGGGAGCTACCCACATACAAAAAACAAACAAACAAACAAACAAACAAAAAAAATCAACACAACCAAGCTCAGCACCGAGGGCTTTGGGAGACAACCCTGTCCGACTCCCCACTCCCACCCCTGCAGTCGGCCTGTCTCCAGGAGCAGGCTCAGGAATGGGGTTCCAAAATAAAATCACATTTAAAAAAATAATAATAATAAATAAATAAACTTAGTACAGCTTCTTTCTGTGTGACTTGCTACTAACTGGATATACATTTATGTTAACCTGTTTTATTTTTCCATTTTTAAGAATTCTTATTTAATTTTAATTATGTAAAATATTTACATAATTCCAAGTCTAATCTACAAAACAAGATACATTCAAAGAAGTCTAATTTCTATTCCTCTTCTTTGCCTTATTTCTTCCCAAGGTAGTGACCTTTTTTATTTTATTTAATCTTTCATTTTTTTAAATTTAAAGAGAGAAATATGTTATAGTCTCCCTTTGTTATATAAAGATAACATACTATACTTTTCTCCACTTTGCTTGTTTACTTAATATATTCTGGAGATACAGAGTCCTCAATCCTTTTATAACAGCATAAAATGATAACTGGCCTGGATTCTATCATACTGTTTTATGTTATGTTTATATGTATTTTGAGTCTTTTATACTCGGGTATAGTCCTTGCGTAGTCTATTCTTTTTCTCTTGGGTTTTCTTTTAGCTGTTTGTTTTTGGTAAAGTGTGTGTTTTGTTAAGTGGTTAACTTTGTATTAATGCCTTTATATAATAGCCTTAGTCTCTTCACTTCCCTTCTTACTCAGTTTAGGCTCCATTGTCCAGTACTAAAAGCACACTGAGCTCCCTTCTCTCTCCATTACTCTTACCTGTCACTTAGTCGGCACCTGCACCCAAACAGCTGAACATTGCAGAGAACACCCACCACCGTGCTAACTTGACTCACTTCATAGTTATGACTGCATTTCAGATGGGCTCTCGACACTACCAAACTCTATTACATTTCCCTAAGATATTCTCCTTTCCTCTTGGATAACCTGTTTCACCTCTTCATCTCCCACCCTCTTTGATGACTTCCCCTCAAACTTCATAGCCATATACCTCATCTTCCCATCACCTCCTCTACCTGCCTTCAGTGTAGTGTGCACACCCCACACCCCCTCTTATTATCAAGGAAACTCTCAAGTCCAAGCCTTCAACCTATGCAGATACCCCCTTTCTCTTGCCTTATCCAGTTCTTTATTGGATTCTTTTTGTCTGCAAACACACCATGCATTAAAAGCATCCTCCCTTGGCCCTCTTGAGCTACTACCCCATTTGTCTGCTCCCCTTGAGAAGTCTGGATTCTCCATCACTATGTCCTCCCCCGCCCCCCGCTATTCTCTTTTAACCCACTCCAACAAAGAGACTTTCCCACACACACACCTGTTAAACAGGCCACCAAAGGTGTATATTTTGACAGAGTCAAAGTTCCTACCTCATCTCCCTTCTCTTCTCAACCAAACTTTCTTAGGTGTCCACAACCAGTATTCCAAGTTTAAGAACCTTCTGTATAACAATGACTTGAATTCTTACCTCCAGACAGAACCTCTCCCCTCAGATCCAGACTTAGACCACTTGATAGACTTCACCAATCTAACATGGACAAAAATGTATTAATATTCCTAACAAAATATTTGTGAGGAACTTAATAACTTTACCTCATGCTTTCCCTAAGTAAATGGCACCATTATCCACCAAAACCTTAATTTCTCCCTCCTCCCTCATACTCCATAATCATTTAATCAATAAATCCTATTGGCTCAGTTTTTAAAAATCTGTTTTAGACCCAACCAACCAGTTAGCACTACCTGCAGTGGACACAAGCCCTGTGAGTTCCCTTTTAATACTTCAACTGCCTCTTTAGCCCTCTTATCTGGATGCAACCTGTACCAAGCAAGTCACCACTGCACTTTCAGACTTAGATGAAAAGCTGCTCCTAGGACCATGAATGAGATCGGGCTTCCTAAAAGCCTAGTTGATACAGTTCAGGACTAGAGATGTTACCATATTTTGTTGTGTATAATGTGCTCCTGTGTGAAATGTTCACCCACATTTTTGGCTCACACTTTCAGGGAAAAAATCAAATTTTTATCTTTACATAAGGATATCGCTATTAATTTCTAGTGTCACTTTTAACTCGAGTGTAAATAAAAGAATTAAAAACATTTATATAGATGCAGAATTAGTACTACCCATATATAATGCACATCCTTATTTTTCCATCACAAATTTGGGCAAAATATGATAGTTCCCCAGAAGTAAATGTTGAAAAATAGTAAAAAATGGAAAGGAAGGGAGCTGGGCTGATAACTGCCTCCTTTTCCCTCTCTCCAGTGTTCATCCTTTCAGCCCTTCCAGGAAAGTCTCTTGTGCCACCTATGAGGTGTGGTCAAGAAATTCACAGAATGAAAAAAAAAAAAAAATTCACAGAATGAAGCGAAAGAAGGGTAAAAAATACATATTATTTTTCCTTTTCAATATATTCACCTTTAACCCCAATAGACTTTTCAGATTTTTCAATGAGTTTACTTATACCCTTGAAAAAAATGTTCTGTTCATGCCCTCAAATTACAGTTTTTGTTTTCTTTTTTTTTTTGCTTTTTGCTTTGTGGGTAGCTCCCTGACCGGGAATCGAACCCAGGCCGCAGCGCTGGCAGCACCAGCGCCAAAGCCTTAAGCCACTACACCATCAGGGAATTCCCCCCTTTGTTTTCATTTTTATTGTTAGACTTATTGGGGTGACATCTGGTAGCAAGGATTACATAGGTTCCAGGTGTACAATTCTACAGTGCACTGTCAACTTGTTGTATAATAAGTTCACCACCCAGTGTGAGTTCTCTTTCCATCACCATATATTTAGCTTCTCCTCCCTCCTCTCCCACCCCCTCCCCTCAAATTGCAGTTTTAACCTCTTCGTCATCTGTAAATTTCTTCCCTTTGAAGCTGTTTTATCAGATGAAGCCAGGTCTGGACTGTGGGGAGGGTGTTTTAACCTTTGGAAGTCACAGTCGTGAAGAATAGCCAACACAACATACTCTTGTGCACAGGCATGTTGTCCTGCAAAAGCAGCACCCCTTCGGTCCATTTTCCTCTTCTCCTTCACAGATTCTTTTAACTGTTTCATCACACTGGAATAGTCTTTTGTCCTTAGAATCGATTAGGATACCCTCTGTATCCCCAAAAAAAATCAGTAGTCATGATTTTTCCAGCTGATTGTGACACCTTGAACTTCTTAGCAGGTGGCGTGCCCTTTTCATGCCACTGCATGGACTTCTGCTTTGACTTAGCTCATAATGATGGCCCCAAATTTCATTTCCAGTGACAATCTTGTTTAGAACTTCATCTTTGTTCTCTCAGCAGAGGTCCAAAAACTGTCATGAACACTTGACATCTATTGCTTTTGAAGCAGTGTGAGTATTCTCAGTGTCCATCTTGCATTGACTTTTCACATCTTTAGATGCTGATAGAGAATATTCAAAATGGTTGTAGGTGGAGAATATTCAAAATGGTTATAGGTGATACTCCAATCTTTTTTTTTTTTTTTGGTAGTTCCCTGGCTGGGAATTGAATCCAGGCCGCAGTGTTGAGAGTGCCGAAGCCTAGCCACTACACCACCAGGGATCTCCCTCCAATCATTTCTGCAAGCTGCTTTTTATTCAATCTGGCATCTTCCACTACAAGTTTTCAACTTTTTTGACAATGTCTGAGGAAGTGCCTCAGCAAGATATCCTGGACGGAGATCATCTTCAAACCACTCTCTGCCTTGCTTGAAAAGGCTATGCCACTTGTAAACCATGGACTTCCCAGGGCACAGTCCCGTATGCTGCTAACATCTCTTCCAAAATGGTTTGAAGTGTTTTCCCTTGTTTTGTGAGAAATTTAATGACAGTGTGAAATTCAATTTTATCTACACTTGGGGTTTTCTTCACATTTGACGTGCTTCTTCAGCAATATCTAAAAGAACACGGACACAAGTCAGCTGAAATTTGGCATATATAGTAAGTCACACGATTAAACTGTGTGCACTAGTGCTCTCACACCTCTGGGAACAACCCTGTTCCATGAATTTCCTGACCACACCTCGTAAATGTACTTGCTAAGTAACCTACTGTGTCTATTAGCTTTTTGGGAAGCATAGCCAGTATGTAATGCTTCACATTTCATTGCTTTACATCTTTCCTTCCCTTCCTCATCCTCCTCAACCTGGGCTGTATCTCCCAAATTAACAGCACTTTACTCCTTTCCTCAGCCTTGTCTTTCTCAAGGACCAAAGTTAACACCGGGATAAGACACAACCCCAGAGTTCCCTGGTGGTGTAGTGGCTAAGGCTTCAGCACTGTCAATGCTGCGGCCTGGGTTCGATTCCCAGCCAGGGAACTACCCACATACCAAAAAACAAAACAAAAAAACACAACCTCAGTCCAAGCCACCACCAATTCTCCCTGGGGCCAATGCCTCAGCATACCTGTGAACTTGTTAGCAATATAGTGTTTGAGTCCTGCCCCAGACCCACCCACAGAGTCAATCTTTGGAGAGGGCCCAGGACCCTTGTGGTTTTAGAAGTGGTTCAGATAATTATTGTGCCATCTAAAGTTTGAGGAAGATTTTCTTGAGGAAAAGAGTTTCTAAAGACTTACTGCTATCTCCCCTTCTTACTTCCTGCTTGGGTGGTTGTGTATGAGGATGTGAAGCTTGCGGCTGCAGCAATCACCTGTGACCATAAGACCAAGGATGACCAAGGATTGCAAAGCAGAAAGAAAGAGCCTGAGATAGCACTGAGCTGAGCCTACTTCAGAGCTACCAAACTCCAAATACTTAGTGATACAATTAAATACCTTTATTGTTCTTGTCAGATAATCTGCTACTTGCAGCTGAAAGACGTAGGATTTTTTTAAATTTTATGAGTGAAGTAAGTGGACCTTGGCGAGGTTAAGGCCTTCTGAGGTTACATGCTGTGGTGGCATAGGCAGGAGCCCAGCCTAGGCCCATCTGGCCCCAGAGTCGACCCCATGAAGCACAGCTCTGTTGGATAGGCTAACCAGATGTGCCGTTTGAAACAGGACAGTACTGTTGTTTTCTGTCCTGTTTAAAATGGTACATCTGGTCAGACTACTGTTGGGCATTTGCTGTGTGAACAAACAAGTTGGACTTGAAAATGTGAATGGAAACTGTCAGAGCCTGGACTGGGCTTTGGACTGGAAGGATGAAGCATTATTGACTGATGAAAGCAGCAACATCTCTCATTTTTCCACAAAAATTCAGGGGTTAGAGAATGTTTTTCTTAGTTATTCAAAAGCTTTGTCATTCTTCAGGGCCAGGAGTAGAACGGAACAGGAGGGACTGGTCTTAAATTGCCCTCTAAGGAGTACTTGAAAGATGATAACTTTTAAAGTTGAAAGAACCCCAAGGATCCTATTCTGAGGATGCAGGCAGGAAGTACCAACTCGCCTTCTTCCTGGGCCCTCACTGGTACTCTTCTAAATGCTTTATTTGAATTACCTTCATTTAATTCTCACAACAACCTAGTAACATCATGGCTCCCATTTCACAGATGGGAGAATTGAGGCACCAGCAGAGCTAAGTAACTTGCCCCAAATCACATAGTTGGCAACTGACTAAATCTGATTTGAATTTGGTGGTCGCACTAGAAACCTCCGCACTATTTGGAGTACCCAGTAGCATGCCCAGGGCCATAGTGACGGCAAAGTGAAGACTCTGCACTGGTCTGGTCCCAGGGATGTGTCCCAGTGATGTGCTCCAGCCCTTAAAGCTGCCAGCTGCCACCCCCCATTTTCTACCACTGAACTTTGGAAGTGTCCAGCTTCCCTGCTGGTGCCACTGCCTTAGGACGAGGTCTCTGCATCTCTGTCTTTTTCTGCTTCTCTCAGAATACTGGTCCTTAAGACCTCATCTCCCACCTGCTATGTTCAACAGAAAAAAACAAAAAACAAAAATCAAAAACAAGAAAGAGGGAGTTCCCTGATGGTGTAGTGGCTTAAGGCTTTGGCGCTGGCGCTGTCAACGCTGCAGCCTGGGTTCGATTCCCAGCCAGGGAACTACCCACATACAAAAAAAAAACAAACAAAAAGAACATCTCCTCTCACCTTCACCAGAACTAGAAGGATTAACTGAGCAAAGACTAGTTCTTGGAATGTTTTCCTTCTTACTAAGATAACTTTGTGCTAAATATATGATACACATCTCATTTAACCCTCACAACATGTTACAAAAAAAGAACACTGAAGGTTAAGGAACTTGCTCACAGTAAGCTGGCCAAACGCCTGACCTCTATGCCACCAGATAGTGTCCTCAGAGCCACAGGTGGGGCTCCCATGTGCTCAGCACATCCCCCAAATTGAGCCCAGATATACCCAAGGCCTGCAGCAGGCTCCATGACAAAGCAAGGGCCCCATTTCCCACCAGGACACCCCAGGCACAGAGGCCAAGACTCTAAATCAACCTTTTGGTTACTCTGACCTTTGGCTAACCTAGGAGCAAAATGTCACGCCTGCTCTCAGAGGGCTAGCCCAGAGGCCTCGACATTTCCTCAGGGTTTCAGCAGTGACTGAGGAGACCTGAGTAGTGAGTCAATAATAACTTTTGTTTCTTAATCCTACTTACCTGCCTGCACAGTCTAAATTTTCCACACTAGCCATGTGTGTTCCTTGGGAGGGCTGGGAAGGAAGTACAGAGGGGCATGTTTTCTTTTAACATGAAAGTATTACCTGCTCACTATAAACATACTTATTTGAAACAATGTAAGCATTACAGACATAGAGAACAAATGTGAAAATCCCCTTCATCTCTCCGATCGCACTGTCCTCCCAGAGGCAGCCTCCACCAAGTTGGTGTGGAGTCTTCCAGGCTTTTTCTGGACATTTACAAACAGAAGAATCCAGATGTCTTCTGAGGCCCTTTACTTCGGGATGTTTCTGAGATGCTGAGATGGGCTCAGACCTCCATCTCCATGAACCATGGGAAGTCAAAAGGTGCCTCCAGATTCCTTGTGAGTCCCAAGAAAGGTGTGGGGGGACTGTGTCTGTTCTCCCAGGCTCGGTCTCCAGCCGTTAGTTCTGCCCTCACCATCTCTTTTCTCTGACCCTGAGACCTTTTCTCAGGCCTTTCTGGATCCTACCCTAAAACCCACACACACAGACATTGATCAGTCAAGTACTTCATGAAAGTTTCACATTACATTCCATGTAGCAAACAATTTTAAGCATCATCTCTGTGATTGATTCAAAGTCCTTTCAGCCATCCCCTGTCAATGAGAGGTGTCCCCTGGCTCTTTGCCCCATGTATTCCACCATCTTGTCCCTCACCTGTCCTTCCCTGCCTTGGAAAATTCAAATTCTCCCCCCTCCTTTACCCGAGCAATTCAGGTCACCAGCTTCTCACAGAGCTAACACAAAGCTCTTCCATTGTCCTGGGCCCACCCTCCTTAGCAGGCACTTGGTACCTTTCATTTTTTTCTGCTGCCCTCATGGATTGGGATTGGAAGCTGTCATAAGGCAAGGAGGCTTCTGCTTACATCTGGGTTACATCTTTAACACATATAAATAGTTTGGGGGTTGGGATTTCTCTCTGTTCACATAAGTGAAATCATGTTGTACACAGTGCTCAGTGACTTGCTTGTTTCACTCAACCTAAAGCAGACACCTTCCAGATCACCAGTGATAATAACTGAACTTAACATGTGCCAGCACATTATATCTGTGCTGTCCCAATCTGATAGCCACTAACTACATGTGGCTACTGAGCCCTTAAATGTGGCTGGTACTACTGCAGAACTAAATTTTAAATACAATTTAATTTTAATTACATTTAAAAATTAAAATATTTGTTAATACAACTTTCCTTTTTTTATAAGACTATGTTTTACTTTAACATTGCTTGAGATATTATAGTTGTAACGCATACATACAGAGAACAAACAGTTCAGTCGTTACCAGAAGGGAAAGGGGCTGGGTGAAGAGTGAAAGGGGATGAAGGGGTACATTGTATGGTGATCCATAGTAACGACTTTTGGGGGTGATCACGTTGTAGTGTAGACATATGTCAAGTGATAATGTGCCATACCTAAAACATATAATTTTTAAAAATTTTATTGTATACCTGAAACTTATAAAATTTAAAATATATTTTCAATTTCAGATGTAGCAGAATTAACATTTGTAGGGTTCTTTGCAGACTGTTTCATTAAAATTGCCTACAACAGATACCATGATTTTAGAGTTGAGATAAGAAAAACATTATTTTATATGTCAACAGTGATAGTTAGGATGGCGATCTGAGACCAATTAGCTTTATGGTAATTTTAGAAAGGGATTAAAAAGCAATAAAGTTCCTTTTAAATAAAAAGAAGATTATTATAGCTGAAATGCACTATAGGTGTAAAATACAGAGTAGATTTAAAAGACTTAGAAGGTGAAAAAGAATGGAACATCTCATTAATAAATTTTATATTATTTCATGTTGCAATGATATTTTGGATATATTATGCTAAAATCTGTTCTTAATATTTTACCAGCTTCTTTTTACTTGGCTAGCGGAATCTTAAAATTATATATGTGGCTTGCATTATATATATATTTTTATTAGTTTCGGGTGTACAAAACAACGTAGTGATTAGGCATTTATATACCTCACATAGTAAGAACCTCAGTAAGTCTATTATCCATCTGGCACTGTACATAGTTATTACAATATTTTTTTTGGTTGGTTCCCTGAGCAGGGATCGAACCTGAGCCGTGGTGGTGAGGGTGCTGAAGCCTAGCCACTACACCATGAGGGAACTCCCCTACAATATTATTTTTTATTATAATATTATTGACCGTATTCCCTATGCTGTACTATACATCCCCGTGACTATTTTTTTTAATTATAGTTGACATTTACTATTATTTTATATTAGGTTCAGGTGTACAGTATAGTGGTTAGGCATTTATATAATTTATACAGTGATCACCCAATAAGTTTAGTACCCATCTGACACTATACATAGTTATTACAATATTATTGACTATATTCCCCATGCTGTATTTTACATCCCCAAGACTATTTTTTAACTACCGATTTGTACTGCTTAATCCCTTCACCATTCTCACCCAGCTCCCTAACCCCCCACCCATCTAGTAACCATCAGTTTGGAAGCTGTTTCAGTATCAGAAATGTTAGGTCCCTGGGTCCCTTCCCCAATCCCAGCAAAGACTGAGGTTTATTCTCTGGAGAGCGTAAAACAAGATCAATGGAATGGGAAACAGCAGGTGCAGTGGTCAGGTGATGAAGTAACCATATATACTGTGATTGTTGAGACCTAACCCCTCAACTCACAACCCTGTTTCCCAACTTGCCTCCCAGAAAGCTGGCAGCCGTGGCTTTGCTGTCTAGGCAAGGGATCAGAAAAAATTTTCTCAAAGGTAACCTAACCAGGCCAAGAGGGACGGTCCTGCTGTTAATATCTCCAGAGAGATAAGAGGACATGTTGCATCCACGAAGCAAGAATGGGATGTTATTTTAAAAAGAAACAAAGATCAACAAAAACAAAAAGCTTTTGCAAATTAAAAATTCAGTGAAAGGGTTGGAAGATAAATTTGAGGAAATCTTCCACAAAGTGAAACAAAGATGGAAAAGAGGAGAGAAAGATTTTAAAATTAGAGGGCTGGTGCAGGACATTCAATATCTGAATAATAGAAAATTACAGAAAGAGAAAACACATACACACACAAAATAAACAAACAAACAAATAAAAAACAGAGGAGAAGTCATCAGTTAAAAATTGGAGAAAAATCCCAAAACTGAAGGACATTGTTTCCATATTGAAAGGGGTTTCCAAGTGCTCAGTGCCATGGATGACTATAGATCTATACCAAAGGCATCATCGTGAAATGTCAGAAGCTTGGTGACAAAAAGATTCTACAGCTTCCAAAGCAGAACCTAGATTCCACACAAAGCACCAGGAATTAGGATGCCTTTGGACTTCTCAAGAATACTAAAAGAAAATCATCTCCAACTAGAATTTTTTATAATGATATCAATACTCTTATAGCACCTACTATGTGCCAGGCATTGTTCTAAGGCTTTTTCATATATTCCATACCCAGGGTAAAGATAGAATGAAGATTTGTGTGTGTGTGTGGGGGGGGGAGTGGGGGAGGCGGGTAGTTCCCTGGCTGGGAATTGAACCCAAGCCGCAGCATTGAGAGCGCCAAAGCCTAGCCACTACACCACCAGGGAACCCCCAGAATGAAGATATTTGCAGACATGCAAGCTCTCAAAAGTATCACATTCCATACCCTCTTTCCCAGGAAACTATTGAAGTAGGTGCTCTACCAAAAGGATGGAATAAATTAAGAAAAATAAAATTCCAGGGAAATCCAACATAGCAGCAAGGCAAGGGGAATCCCTAGGGTGATTGTGAAGAAGCTCCCAGGATCACAGGTGGCTTACCAAGAATCTCCTAAGCTTCCAGCCCCTGTGAGTGCTGGGGGCTGTAGACAGTTCTAGGTGGACAGGAGAAGCCAATCAGAAATCATTTCTGCTAGATTGCCCAGTGAGATCTCAGAAGAAAAGGTCCTGCGTCTCCAAGGAATTTGAAGCCCCAGGAATTTACTGATTTATCAATTTAAATAAATTACTCATATATCTAATTTTGTATTCTTTTAAAGGGCTACCAGATTGTACAAACTTTAAACCCTACAAAATTTGGATCTTTCCCTACCCAGAATAACTGTCACCAGGTATAAAGAGCAAACATTCCAGCCTGGAGCAGAAGGAAGACTCCAAGAAAAGTTTTTTCAAGAAGGTGGAATTGACAGAATACATGATGTGGTAGTCATGGGGACACACCTCTCAGTGCCCCCGTACAAAAATTTGTATAGGAATGGAAAAGTAATCATAACATACATACAATAATATAAACAATGACTACTGAACTAATCAAGATTATGTTGGCAGTTTGGGGAGGTGAGGATTATGTAGATGATAGGGCAGATGATGGGAATAGAATTAAAACTTTATCATCCAGGGGGGTTCCTGGTGGTGTAGAGGCCAGGCTTCGGTGCTCTCAACACTGCAGCCTGGGTTCGATTCTCAGTCAGGGAACTACCCCCCTCCAAAAAAAAAAACACCAAACCAAAACAAAAAAACTTTATCTTCCATAGTAGAAAATCAAGAGGTGGTGCTTAAAATGGAAACATCAAGAAGCATCAAAATGCAGTCAGGGGAGTTCCCTGATGGTGTAGTGGCTTAAGGCTTCGGCCCTGGCGCTGTCAGTGCTGCAGCCTGGGTTCGATTCCCAGTCAGGGAGCTACCCACATACCAAAAAGCAAAAAAAAAAAAAAAAAAAAAAAAAAAAAAAAAAAAAAAAAAAAAAAAAAAAAAAAAAAAAAAAAAAAAAAAAAAAATGCAGTCAGCAAAAAAAGTTGAAAATCGGTGTCTCTGGGAAAGTAGAAATGGGGGAAGACGGTGGTGAACTACCTTCCGTTTTCATAGAAAAACCTCATAATACTTAATTCTCTAAACCATGTGTATGTATAACTTCAGTTTAAAAAAGAAAACTATAAGCTTCCTGACAGCGGGGACCATGAGTCTTGTTACTATAAAATTCCCAGTGCTCTGCATGGAGTAGGTGCTCAAAAAGTATTTGTTATTTGAGTAATTGAGTCAAGGCCATCCCCTTCTTGAACCTCTAAAAGGCTCCCCTATAGGGACAGCATTAAGACCACAGTGCTTGTGAAGTTTCCACAGACTACAGGCGGGATCCAGCCTCTGCACACTCCTCTCCCTGACTCTTCCTCATTCCTCTTTCAGGGGCTCACATGCACATGCTGTTCCTTCAACCTAAAAAGCTTCTCACCACCATCATCTAGTTCTGTCTCATAAATTGGTAAGATTTCAGCTCAAATGTCACTTCCTTCAGGAGATCCTCCCCTCTTCCTCTCCTCACCAGCCTGGTGGGGCCATGGTGGGCCTATTCCAGGATCCCAGAGGATTTTGTAGGCCATAGTAAGGCAATTGCTTTTTTTTTATCCAGAGAATAGGGAACCATCAAAGTGTTGCTAACCAAGAAAGGTAAGATCAGACATGCTGATAGGTCGAGGGGTCAGAGATAATTTTGAAAAGCAGCAAGCCCCTTACTTGGGACATAGATGACTCTGGCTAAATAAACTGGCCTCATCCTACCTCTCCAGGGCACCTCCAGTAATTCCCTAAGGTAGTGTTTTCCAGAATGGGCAGGACTGCAACTGGTGGCTCTAGGGATGATTTCAGTGGTATATGACCAAATATTTTTAAAATAGTTATATATTTATTTCAATTGGTATTCAAAAAAGAAAACTTCCATATTAAACCCATGATTTCATGGCTAATATTATTTAGGACAAACATCATGAGGTTTATTTATTAACTAAAATTTGGGGCCTCCTGCTCAAGCCAAACTCACCAAGTACCCTGAAAATCCTTCCATGCCTTTATATGTATATACAACCCCCCTGCCTAGAATGCCCTTCCCTCCTTGCTTTGGAAATTCTATGCATCCTCCAAAGTGACCGTTGAATCTCCCTCAGGCAAGTGGTTTTCAATTAGGGCAGGAGATTGACAGTGATTAAAAGCCAAGGCTTATCAAAGTAAAGTCTGGACTTTGGATTATAATGAAGTGTCACTGTAGGTTCATTAATTGTAATAAATACACCACTCTGGTGTGCGATGTTGATAGTGGAGGCTGTGTGTGTATAGGGGCAGGGAGTATATGGAAACTGCACCTTCTGCTCATAAAGTCTATTTAAAAAAAAAAAAAAAAGCCAAGGCTTAGAAATTCAATCCTTAGCTAGCTGTATGACTTTGGACGTTACCTAACCTCTCTGACCTTCAATTTCCTCATTTGTTAGATAGGAATAAGAGGGCCTATGCTTAGAGGATTGCGGCGAGCATTTAAAAGTACTCAGTAGCTAGCATACAGTGAGCCCTCCTTAAATGTGACCTGTTGTTTTTCACAATGGGAACCACGAACATGAGAGGGCTTTCCCTACTTATTTTAATTATTCACTGTTGTATGGCTTTCGGCACTTAAAGCTGGTTGGTTGTTGGGGGCCTTGCCGCCTTGGGGAGGGATCACTCTCATCCACATGTTACTGCGTGAGTAGGGTGGGGGCGAGTGCTGGGGGTCCACAATGTAGTCCCACGAGATGCCGAGCAGGATTCACAGCGGCCAGGGGAAGGCCCAGTGACCGTTCCGTCGTCACTATAGCAGCCTCATCCCCAGTCCTCGAACAAGGTCAGAGAAGTTGGGGAGGGGGTCTCTAAAGCCGGTCTCCCTGCGGGCGGCCTGTTCCGCGGTTGTCCGGCCCGGGTCCCCGCTCCAGGCCTGAGGAGCTTCGAGTGCCAGGCAGGCGCTGCTCCTGCCGGCCACACGGTGGCGACGTAGAGCCGACCTCCGCGTCCAACCTGGGAGGCGCCGGGAGGCAGTGCTACTGGGGTTGGGTCTCCTGGGTCCTGCGCCCCTCTCTGTCAGGACAGGCCACTGACATCCAGGGAGAGAAAGCTGCTGGACCTAACTAAGCTCACCTCAGAATTTCCCACTGGGTCCTAGATTCCCGATCCTAGGTCGGACGTACCCAGCTCATGTGATGCCCTCCACCCCGAAAACCGCTCCTGGGGCTGCCCCGCCTAGTTGCCAGTCCCGCGCAGCGCACCTGGCAGTTAACCGGCCAGCCCTTGCTCAGACTCGGGCTCTGAGCCCGTTAGGCCAATACCGGGCGTCTCATCTTGCTCTAAATTGCGCCGCTCCGGAGGTGGGCGTGGGCTCTGCGGCCTTCACTGCCCTGACCTCAGGCCGTCTCCATCCTCTGCTTCCGCTTCGGGCCTGCATCTTCTCCGAGCTTCTCTGAATGCCATCACCCACTTCCTCAACTCTGTCGTGTGCCGGGAGCTGAATAAGGCCAGGGATTGACCCGCAAGGGTATTGCCTTGCAGACCCGGAGAGCACGCGCGAGCATTTACCAGGGTGGGGCCTTTGAGGGGCGGGGACTGCTGGGGTGGGGCGGGGGGCTTAGGTTCCCGCGGGCCCTGAAGGTACGGGGTGACGGAAGCAGGAACTGTGCAGAAATGGGGACCAGGATGGCTCAGGCTTGCGGAGCAGGGCAGAGGCCTTCCTGGGCCGAGGCAAGCCCGGGGGGTTGCAGGGGGTGGTTCTTTGGGAGAGCGGAGCTCACTAGACCTGGAGCTGAATGGGCTGTCCCCGGGATTGAGCTGGGATTTAGGGCCCAAAGGTGAGAAGGGTCAGGGAGGGAGGGAAGGAAGCACAGGAACCCCGCCCACTTTCCGAGCAGGGTTGGTTTTGGTTTTTTTTTTCCCCGGAGCAGCGTTCTTGGAACTAGCCGGGAAATCCTGGGACTTAATCTGGGGGCTAGATCTGGAGGCGATGATTTTTATAGAGACAGCTGATAGGGGCTCCCACTGTGTCTTGGCGCTCATTTTCTCCACATTCCAGGACCTGTTCAGGCTTGTCCCCCAGGTGTTTGGGGACTCAGCGAGCGGCTCCCTCCTTCTACACGCTGCAGGGCGGTAGGGCCCCACCCTGAGAACCCCCACAGGCCCTGAAGTCCCTCCAGAGCCCTCCTTCTTCATTTTATTTTTCTCCTCTCTCTTCTTTAATTTCAACAAGATTTGGGGGTGGGCGGAGTCTCCGAGGTCACAAGCCACATCTAGAAAAATCTCCAGGCTCCAGGGCCTTTCTTCCCCCTGCGCTCTTCATGATTCCAGCAAACTACTTTCCTTATCGGAGGTATTAGAGCGGTCCCCACAGGGAGAGAGGAGAAAGCAACCTCAACTGGCTTCTTTCTGTTGTAGTCTTTGCAAAAGAGGACATGTGAGGGGGACTTTGGTAGCTGAAGACGGGGTGCGGATAACCCCTTCCTCTCAACCGAGTAGTTGGCTGGAGGTCAAACTGCAAAGCCATGGAAGGAAGGACTGAGGTGCAAAGAGTCTTGGAGCCCTTTGCTTTCTGCCATGCACTATTCTGTTTTGGGGCCTGGGAAACCCTCCCTGCCCTCCCCACCAAATGTTCTTTTTATGTAAAAGTAATTCATGCAACTTATTTAAAAATTAAACATTACAAAAATATAGGTTAAAAAAATGAAAAACCCTCATCTTCACTGTTGAGATGGCTACAGTGTTGAGTATCCTGTCAACACTTTTTCTGTTATTTATGTACGTGTACTTATATAAAAATATGTATAAGGAGGTCACACTACACATTTCGTTTTGCAACTTTCTGTACCATGGACAAGATAGAAATACCCTATTATTTAACAAGTTCATAATATTCCAGAATATGGGTACCCCATAATTCATTTAGTCTTCTACTGATACACAATTTATGCCTATATTTATAATAATCTTTATGGTGTTTTTACTTTAAATTACAAATAGGTGCTTATTGTAAACATTTGTTAATAAAATGTTGATAAAGGCATAAATATTGGTGGGATACTAAAAATAAAATTCACCATATTTCTACCAGGTAAAGATAACTCCTTTACTTAGTAAGCTGTACTTTATGGAACACTTACTATATGCCAAATACCATACTAAGTAATTCACGGAACAGCAATCAGGGATTTGGGGAAATACCTCCAACAAGCCTTGCCCAAGGTCACATAACTAGAAAATAGCAGAGCCAGGACCTGGGCTCAACTGTATCTGATTCTAAAGCTCTGCTGGCCTCTTACTGTTAACATTGGGGTGTACTTCCTTCCAATCTTTTTTCTGTACAATGGGATAAAAATACTTGCATGCAAATAAATATATATGGCTTTCCCTCCTTCCCAGACTTAATTCTAAGAAGTCTTTGTGAGGAGAGCAGAGGGAGAGAAATACATCGAAGAGTGGAGTCAGCTGGAGGAATTTTCCCCCAGTCTCACTCAGAAAAACCTGCTACAAAGAAAAGGGAGGGGAGTGAGCTGGCAAGGTTTGAGTGGTCAGGAATTTGTTAAAAACAAACAAACAAACAAACAAAACAAAACCAGAAAGGAGAGGTTTGGGCAGCTACTCTGATAGCTGGAACTTTGAGGAAGAGAAGATTTAGGAGGATTTTGGAAGGATGTCTTGCTGTGAGGTGTGCTGTGTTATCCCTTTGCAGTGTCCTCTGGAGAACTTTGGCCAAAACTTGTTTTCTGTCAGTACTTTTTTATTTCTTTTGGGTAAGGAGGTAACAAAAAAGACCATCTTTACTTGGATTCACATACATTTTGTATAATACTATTTTTTCTTTTGCAAAAATGCAATAGCCTTTCTGCCCTAGCTCATTTGGCCCCCTCTGCCTAAAATACCCTGCCTTTTCCCGGTCTGTCTCTATTTTCCCCATCCTCAGAGCTCCACCTCTCTCTGGCTCATTCTCTTCCTTCTGTTGGCCCCAGCTCTTTGCAAGTCCTTCATTATAACCCAAATCAGGACAGGTGACTGGCCTCTACTGGTGACCTGGTAGGCCATTTTAAGTGGGAATTTTGCTGTCACCGGAATCTCTTTGATTACAGGAAACTATGCTGGTTTGGTGGCTTTCTAAATCTCTTGGTATCAAGCCGAGTACTGTGCACCAGTTATCAATCCCAAGAGGCTAGAGGACTGTGCACCGGTTACCAATCCCAGGGGAGGTCTCTAAACCCCTTTAATCCATTGCATCTTGGTATCTGAGTCACCAAGGAGAAACAGGTAGCCAAGTACTGGGTGGAACAATGCTTTATACATGGAGTAAGAGCAAGATCAGCTTCAATCTTGGGCCTTGGTCCCTCGTGGCAATGGATCTCTCCAGTGGCCAATACAGGGCAATTTGCCTATGCTCACCCTTCTACTGTCACAGTTAAAGGAACTTGTCCCCTCCCGGCAAACAGATATAGCAGTGGGATTGGCCAGATGCCATGTGACTGACGCACATGCTTTAAGCAGAGACAAAAAGAATACTCAGTGCGCCTAAAACAAGGGAAGATATTCCCACACAAGGTGATAAACCCAACACAGGCTGTGTAGGCTCTTTGTCTCTTGGTTAGGAAGAATTCCAGGCCCATGGCCCATTCTTATGTGGCTCAGTGGGGGTCAAAAGACTGCAGACATGAGACTGCCCTTCTCAATATTTGGGTGGCATGACTCGTTTCCCTCTTTGGTTGCTAAGAAGCTTGGAACTTTTCCATTTCTGCATCTGTATTTTTTCTTTGTCCCAATTTTCTTTATTATTTAGTTTTAGCCTTAAAATTTTTTAATGGAAAATTTCAAACATACATAATAGAGTGAATGTAATACATCAACATTTTGCCAATCTTTTTTCATCTACCTCCCCACTTTTCCCTTCCTCTGGCGTATAATAAAGCTAGTCCCAGACTTCATATCATTTCACCAAAATTATTTCAGTGTATATCATTTACAAGGCTTTTAAAAACAACTACCATACCCAACAAAATTAATACAAATTTCCTAATTTCATTTAATACCTTGTTCATGTTCAAATTTCTTTTCTTTTTTTTTGTAACTTTTTTTTTTTTTTTTAATTTGTATGTGGATAGTTCCCTGGCCAGGAATCGAACCTAGGCCGCAGCGCTGACAGTGCCAGCGACAAAGCCTTAAGCCACTACACCACCAGGGAATGCCTTCAAATTTCTTTAATAATTGGTTTGTTCCAATCAGGATTTAAATGAAGTTCACACATTTCATTTGGTTGATATGTCTCAAGTAACTTTTTTTTTTTAGGTTTTGAGCTTGGGCTTTTTATTTATTTATTTTTTTCTTGTATGTGGGTAGCTCCCTGGCTGGGAATCGAACCCAGGCCACAGCGTTGACATAGCACCAGCGCCAAAGCCTTAAGCCACTACACCACGAGGGAACTCCCTCAAGTAACTTTTAATCTGTAACAGCTCCATTTTTTCTTTTCTTTTTTTTTTTCATGCTATTTATTTCTAAAAGAAACCAGAATATTTGTCTGTGAGGGTTCTCACATTCCAAAAGATTTGGATGATTGCTTCCTGGTAGTGAAGTTTAACTTGTTCTTTTGTCCCTTGTATTTCCAGTAAACTGAAAGGTAGATCTGGAGGCTTGATTAGATACAGATTTTTTGGTCAAGAATAACTTATTGGTGATGGTGCTATGTACTTATTATTACATTACATTTGGAGGCACATAATATTTAGTTGAAATGTTTTTACTGATTGAACTGTGGATTCAGGCCTCTTGGCCTGCTCTCTTCATTATAAAATGACCTGTCAATGTTTTACCTATTGGTTTTTAGCACCCACTAATGATCCATTATTTCATTAGTTGTTTCAAAAATAGTAATTTTCTAATTCTGTCATTCTTTTTGCATTCATTAGTTGGAATTCTTCTATAAAAAAAGAACTTTTCCTCATTCTTTATTTGATTGTTTTAAAATATAGTTAATACAAGAAAGGATAAATACTTCATTGCTCACATGTATTTTTATAATTTGCCCGGACTCCTTTGTGGAACAAGGTGGGAGGAAGGAAAAAAAGGCAGCACAGTGGAATGGAAAGAGCGCAAGTCTTGGACTCAGAACCTTGACTCCATTATTTATTACCTATGTGACCTTGAACAATCCTTCTGAGCTTCAGTTTCCTTAACTGCAAATTGGGAAAACTGATCCCTAACTTTCCCAAACCTTCAGTAGAATCATTTTCAGGCCTAGTTCAAGTAATTCCTTGTAGAAGAAGTAAAATATGTTCATTTTGGGAAATTATAGGATACAAATAAACACAAAGAAGATCCTACAAGCCTGGCAAGAGTAGGTGTTTTCGACATCTCCAGCTTGGTCCTCAGGCTGCCTATGTCAGCATCCTCCTGAAGAGGGCACATTTAGCCAGGGGTGACTCTAGCCTCAGCCCAAGAAAATCCTAGCAAGAGTGAGAAAGGGGGTTGGAGGGAGAGAGCAGGAGGTTGAATCCTCTAGTGTTATGTCAAGAGCTAGTGAATTGAAGTTAGGGATCTGTCACAAACTTGCAATGAGATCCTGGGAAAGTCATTGACCCCCTGAGCCACAGTTTCCCACGTGATAGGTGGAGGCTGCCAAGGCCAACCTGCTGGAGTTGTTGGGAGGACCGCCTTGGGGCCAGCTAGTGGGAGCAAGCATGATCTGAGTCTGGGAACTCCCTTTCAGAGTTCCCATCAGATGTAAAGCCACTCACAATTGTCTCCTGTCACTGAGGGGCTGTGAGCGTCCTGGCTAGAGCTCAGCTTTGTCATAGAAGTGCTTTGTGAATTGAGTAAGCCTCTTCCTCTTTGGGGCTTGGATTCCTCCATTTGTGAAACATCCAGATGAGGGGCCCCCATCCAAACGCCCCAGGAGCAGGTAGGTAACAGTGAGTGAAGTGGGTGAAGAGCTGCGACAGTGCTTGGGGGCGGGGATGGGGCGGGCAGGCTGGGAAGATCTGACGAGTTTGCCTCATCTAGGAGAGGCTGCCACTCCATGCTGCTGCTGGTCACAAAACAGGAATGGGAGCCTGGGTGGCCAGACTTTAAAGAAGATGGAAAGCTGTATTTTTTCATTTAATTTTTTTTCCTTTGGGGTGATTCCCTGGCTGGGAATCGAACCCAGGCCCGGTGTTGAGAGCACCGAAGTCTAACCACTATACCACCTGTATTTTTTCATTTTAAGTTAAAGTGATGGCAAGTTATTTGAGGTAATTTAGCTATTATACCTATATGGACCAAACAAAATAAATGTAAAATAGGGTTTAGAGCATGGGCTGTAAAGTAACAGAAGTTCATGGGCTAGTCCTGCCATTTAATAAACTGTGTGTCCTTGAATAAATCATTTAACCTCACTTATCTGTAAAATGGGTGTAATTATTGCACCTACTTCTTGGGATTGTGGTGAGGGTTACATGAGCAAGGATAAGACTAGGGTGAGGTTAATAGAGTGAGGTTAATGAGGTTGCATCTTGGTTGCAAAATTTAAGGGGACACCAAAAAAATCTCAATAATCAAGATAATTAACATTTTAATAATTTTTAAAAGTCCAAAGTAATGCAAAAAAATCCGTGATGAACAAAATACCAAGTTTTTAAATAAAGACAGGATCTGACCTTGCACATGCACGACTTGGCCTCACTAATCCTGGTCCTGTGGGATTGTCTATATTTTTATTTTTAGGTTTTTACTTTTTTTTTTTTTCTTTAGTCAAGTGCAGTAGTGAGAAAGGGGGAGAGAGTAGAATGAAGAGTTCAATCTGTAACTGACTGTGAACAATCAATTGAGATAACTCACTACCTTTGGACCAGCCTGTCTTTATTTTTAAAATGGGATGATGCACAAGTGGAACCCCATCCCACCTCCAGGCCTAGGGGTTCAAGGGTAAGAGAAAGAAAGCATTTTACTTTGTTCAGTATCACATCCCTAGCACCGACAATGGTGCCTCACACATAGGATATTAATAAATATTTATTGAATGGAATAAAAAAATGACAGAGATGATACAGGTCAAACCTTAAAACAGTGCCTGGCTCCAAGTAGGTGCTCAATAAAATAATAATGATAATTTTGCTTGAAAAGATGATGTCATTGTCTGGTTCTATTCTGTCTTCAGGCCAATGGTGAATCTAGTGTATTTGACCTCCAAAATGGATCATTTTTGAACCCTACCTTGACAGAACTATTTTCAATCATAATCGTGAAATAAAACAAGATAAAAATAATGGCCAGAAAAGAAACAGTAAACTTTTTCTTTTATTAAACTTCATTTAAGAGGACTGTCCAAAAATACACACACACACACACACACACACACACACACACACACACACAGGCCAATAAAAAACTTGTGGGAGTTCTCTGATGGTGTAGTGGCTTAAGGCTCCGGTGCTATCAGCGCTGTGGCCTGGGTTCGATTCCCATCTAGAGAGCTACCCACATACAAAAAAAAAAAAAAAAAACCTTGTAAAAGTAAAATAAAACTTATAGTACAAAAGGTAAAAAAGTAATGCACTAATAGCTTTTATTACATTAATATATATATATTTTTTTTTACAAAAAGGAACACACACACACACACACACAGAAATATCTTCAACAGAAGCAACTTGCCAGGGTTCAGAGAATGATTTACATAGAGAACAAAACTGCAGTAACTCAAGTTTTGTTCCTTCATCTTTTATAATCACTGTACTATCATTGTTGATTTCAAATCTGCTATGTAAATACCGTGGTATGGGGACTGGAACACTCTGAAAGTGAGCACCTGCTGTGAAGTCTCACTGAAGGCATATACTGGGGGCCATATACTGTGTAACTGGGAGTTCTCCAAATTAGCATCCATTTAGAATATAATATTTATTAAAGGACAGGTGATAAAAATGTCCTAATTTTAATCTTACATATATATTATATTCTTAAAACTCACAATGATCACAGCAATTATTTAGAACTTAGACCAACAGAAAGGTCTCTTCAGGAGGAGGAGTTTAACACCAACATTGTTTAGAGCTGCCAGGGCATGGCAGACCCACCCAGTTTCATTAAAGTCTACAGACAATGCATGCCTTATTTCTCGCACATGGAGGATATGCCACCAGCCTTACCTGATTCACCTCTGCCTCAGGCCACCAGTTTTCTTCCATCTCTGGCTGACAATCCCAAGGCCCTTCCAAAAATGACATTCTATTTTCTAATTCTGGTTCTGCAAGCTATTTCAAGCTGTATGACTCTGGGTAAATCAGGTCAGTTCTGTAAGTCATCTTCCCCATCTGTGAAATGGGAACAATAAACCCAACCCATGCCTTTCCCCTTTAAGGGCTCCAGGAGGTAGTGTGAGAGAAGACATTTTGTAAAGAGGAATCCACACAAGTGGCAGGTAAACAGATGGCAGGCATTGATGACAAAGGTGATGAGCTTCCTCTGAAATCGCATAGAAGTTGTTCCTGGATTGAGGATCTGGGAGAGGGGAAGACTGCAAATCACTGAGTGTGACTTTTTCCTTCCATGATAAGGCTAGATCCACTTGATCTGGAGGCAGGGGGCTGATCACAATGACCCGGGCTCCTCTGCTGCTGGAAGGAGCACATCTGGTCCGGGGAAAGGTGGCTGAGGCAGGAGCAGGATGTGAGGAAATGCTGATGCTATCTGACTCTTGTCCTCAGAAGCACTCTGAAACTTACTTACCTGCTTGTTGAACTGTCTCCCCAAAGGGAATGTAAGTTCCTAGAGCAGAGGTTGACATACATTCTTCTAAAGAGCCAGCTAGTAAACATTTGAGGCTTTCCAGGCCATGTGGTCTCTGTTGCAACTACTCAACTTTGCTGTTGTGGGGTGAAAGCAGCCCTAGACCATACGTAAATAGAGTGTGGCTGTGTTCCAATAAAATTTTATTTACGAATACTGAGATCTGAATTTTATAATTTTCACATTATGAAATATTTTTTCTATATTTTTCAATCATTTAATGATATAAAAACAATTATTAGCTCACAGGCCTACAAAAAAAGTAGACCAACAAAAAAAAGAAAAAAAATAGTAGACCAGATTTAGCCCAAGGTTCATAGTTAACCCACCCCTATCCTAGAGGATAAGGACCCTCTCTGCCTATTCCTCTGCTATATCCTCAGTGCCCAGAACAGTGCCTGGCACACACCTGGTGCCCATTTAAGTGTCTGTTGATGACCAACTACTTCCTCTTCTTTTCCCCCGCCTGCAATTCCATTCCCTTCTCTTGCTGCTACTGTATCCACCTCTACAGCCATCTCCCATCCTCTCCAACCAGTAGCAACAAGCTTCTGCCTCACTTCCAGGCTCCAGGTCAGTGGAGGAGCCCACTGGCTAATTCTCCGGCAGCCCTGGGCCTGTCCCACTGGCATGCTTCTGTTCCTCCTCTCTACTCCATCTTAGGCCTCATGCTTTACCAGCTTCAAGAGCACAGTCACAGGAGTTCCTTCAAGCTGAAGACTCTTCTCACACTTTATCTCACACCAATGGAGAATCCACCCACTGAACTCCCTAAGCCCCAGTCTCCTGCTGTCCCCATCCTTTGCAGGGGAAAAAATTTGGAGGCAAAGGAGAGAATCTATGATTGTCACCTACCTTCCTATTGAGCACCTATCATGTATCAGGCACTGCACACGTCTATTATTGCCTGATCTTATTTAATACAGTTGGTCCTCTATATCCACAGGTTCTGTATAAGTGGCTTCAACTAACTACAGATTGAAAATCTATGGGGGGAAAATTGTTACATTGTTGCTGATGTGTACTATGTTAGTTAGGCCCACTGATGGTTGTGTGTACACTGAATATGTATAGACTTTGTTCTTGTCATTATTCCCTAAACAATACAGTATAAGAACTCTACATCAATTTAGGTATTATAAGTAATCTAGAAATGATTGAAAGTATACGAGAGGATGTGTATAAATTATATGCAGATACTACCCTATTTTACAAAAGGAACTTGAGTATCTGCTGATACTGATATCTACAGGGGCCCTGGGACCAATCCCCTACAGATACTGAGGAATGACTTTACTCATAACAATCCCTATTCTATAGATGTGGAAACTGAGACTTGGAAGGGTTAACTAAAATGTTCAGAGTCACACAGTTAGGAAGTAGCAGAGCCAGCATTAGAACTGAGGTTCTGTGCCTCCATTCACAAGAATATTTTGTGTGCTTGAAATATGTTAGATGTACCCAGGAATATAGCAGTAAACATGATAGACAAGCCTGCTTCATGGAGCTTTGTCCTAGTAGGAAGAACTAATAGTGATTGCTGGTAGAGAGGAATGCTATGAAAAAAACATGACAAAGGTAATACCATTGATGGGGAGCTATTTTAGATAGGGCCGGTCTTCTTTCAAGCGGTGACATCTGAGCAGAGTTGCGAATGAAGTGAGGGAGTTAGTTCTCATGAGAATTGAAGAAAGAATGTTCCAGGTGGAGGGCACAGCAGGAGCAAAGCCTGAGATGAGCGTGTACCTGGCACACCACTGAGCTGTAAGGATGCCTGGTGGCCAAGGACAGTGAGTGAGTGAGTGGTAGGAAAGGAAGCATAGGGAACAGGGTACCAGGTCCTGTGGGGCTTTACAGGCTGACAAAGTCTTTGGATTTTATTTGAAGTGTGATGTGGGAGCCACAGGAGGGTTTTAAGCAGAGTGCTGTCACCCTTATCCCTCAGACGTGGATGAGGCAGATAAGGGACTCCACCCCTCACCCGTTCATCATTACTCACTGTTTGCACATTGAGTACCCACCCTGGCTTCCTTTCTGGGCCTACAGTGCAGTGAAGTGATTAAGAGCACTGGCTTTTTTAAATTTTTCAATTACAGTTGACATTCAATATTATTTTATATTAGTTTCAGGTGTATGGCTTGGTGGTTAGATAGTTATATAATTTACAAAATGATCCCCCAACAAATCTAGTACCCACCTGGCACCATGCATAGTTATTACAATGTTATTGACTATATTCCCCATGCTGCATTTTACGTCCTTGTGACTGGTTTTGTAACTGCCAATTTGTACTTCTTAATCCCTTCGCTTTTCACCCAGCCTCCCAATCCTCCCCGCATATGGCAGCCATCACCTTGTTCTCTGGGTCTATGAGTCTGTTTCTGTTTTCTTTGTTTTGTTCTTTAGATTCCTCATGTTGAGTGAAATCACACGGTATTTGTCTTTCTCTGACTTATTTCACTTAGCATAATACCCTCTAGTTCTGCCCATGTTGTCACAAATGGTGAGATTAAGTTCTTTTTATGGCCAAGTAATATTCCATTGTATATGTGTACCACCTCTTCTTTATCCAGTCATCTATGATGGGCATTTGGGTTGAAGAGCACTGGCTTCTGAGTCTGAGAGAACTGGGTTCCCAACAAAGCTGCAGTACTTACTAGCTGTCTGATTATGGACTATCCTGTCCCTTTTGGAGCCTCAGTTTTCTCATCTGGAAAATGGGGACAATAATTTTTGTTTCATGGTGTTGTTGGAATGATTTGATCAGCTCTTGCTTGTAAAACACTCAGCTTCAAGCAAGCCACATAGTTCTCCCTCAATAAGCCCTCATAGTTGGTGATTATTATTTAAATACTTAAGTTGTGGCAGTTTGTAATCACTTGTGAAAGGTGACCACCATTATGATTATTCCCTTCATCCTGTTCCACTTGCTGCTAGGAGACACATGTGCCAAGACCTTCCTCTACTAAAAGGCCAAGAAAGAATGACAGACCCAGGGCAGGGCCCATCCAGAACCTATGCTCTTGAACATTATAGCAAGCACAAGCCCAGGCTCCAGTAGAGGGACCCAAACCCAGCCTTCAGCCCCTTTCAGTAGACCCCCCTGTTCCATGCCAGAATGATCTCTTCAACACGGTGATAATCTCACTTGCATCTAGCAAAGCCCTTTCACATTCAAGAGTCATTCATTTAACAAACACCTCAAGTGACCACCCAGAACAAGCTATTTTAACCCCACTATTATTACTATTATTAATATCTAGCATTTATCCACTTCTCAGAGTGTAGGATTTCAGAGTATGGGGTTAGATTGCTTGAGTCTAGTCCTGGATTTACCATTTCATAACCAGGTGATGTTGGAGATACCACTTAGCTTCTCTGAGCACCTACTGTGTGCCAGGCAGTGTGTTTGGTACCAGGAAGATAATGAAAAGCCAAGAAGATGTGATTGCTGCCCTCTCAGAGCTTACTGTCTAATTGAAGAGCCAGATGTTAATCAAATCACATAAACATACATAAAGGTACAACCTTGCAAAGTTCTAAGAAGTATCCATTGTTATGAGTGTGTATAACAGGGAGGTAAGGGAATAATACATCCTAGAGGAAGTGATTGTGGAGATAAGCTAGCTTAAGGAAGACAGAAGACAATTTCAAATATAAAGAACAACATGTGCAAAGGCCTGGTGGCTGGAGAACTGAAGAAGTCAGTGTGGCTGGAGCCTAGAGAGAAATGAAGAAAACTGTGAGCTGAGGCTGCATGCTACGGTTTGGTATCTATAGCTGTCTGCTGAGCAATTGCTATCCCTACAACACAGATGGGCAAGCTGACCTGCCCATGCTCCCCAGGTATAGTCAATCTTTTCATGTAAGAAGGGGAAGAAAAGGGGCCAGGGGCCCCAGGAGAGGGGCAGACTAAAGGAAAAAATCACTCTTGTTTCCCCCTCACCTCCTCCACTCCCACCTATCTTACCCCATCTCCCATGCCCAGGCTTTTGCTCTCATTCACTGTGTAGGCTGACCCCACATACCATTTAAAACGGGACAGAAAACAACGGCACTGCCCCGTTTCAAACGGTACGTGTGGTCAGGCCAGCCTCACTGGGCTAAATTCCAGGTGTCCGTAGGCTGACCAGACGTACTGTTCGAAATGGACAGTGCTGTTGTTTTCTGTCCCATTTAAAACAGTACCTCTGGTCAGCCTATCTCTGTATATTCAGTGTCTCCTCCAAAATTTAATTTAAATCTGGCTTGCATCCAGATATTTGGCACCTGTGTGCGATCTATTCTGAGCCTTGAGTAGGATTACTAGATTCAGTAAATCAAAATGCAGAATACCCAGTTAAATTCGAATTTTATATAAACAATAACTTTTTGATCTATGTCCAAATATTGCAATGCTAGCCCTGAACAGCAGGGTTTGGAGCATTACAAACTAGTTTCAGGCAACTGAACTGGGTGGTACCAGCACTGCTGTTAGTAATAGCTGCCAACTCAGGTCCAGACCACCTCAGGTATAGCCCTCTCCTTTCCTCATCAGGGAGGTGGAGAGTGAGTGAATCAGAGAACAAAGTCTGGGCCTAGACTGTCAGTCTTGTCTCTCAGCTCTGCCATTTTCCAGCTGTGTGACCTCAGAGGGACCCAGAGAATGAGTTGCTTAACTTCTCTGTCCTCAGTTTTCTCCTCTATACACTGGAGATGCTAACATCACTGACCTCAGAATGTTGTTGTGACAATTGAATGAATTTATACAGGTAAAGTGGTTAGAAAGGTGCCTGATTCATAAGAGCTATGTTAGTGTTTAGCTGTAATTGCAGTAGATTCTCAACTAACCAGCACCCATGGGGATTGGTAGATGTCAAATAAATATAAGGTTGCTTGAGAGTGCTGGTTGCTTGAATTCTGGTTAATGGAGGGTCTATTGTATTTAATCACACCAAACTGAGTGTAAAGTCCATGAGAGCAGGAGCTTTGTTTGGTTCATTGTTATATCCTCAGCATCTAGAAGCAGGACTGGTTTACAATGACACGCCCATGTATTTAGCCATAAATATTTATTGAATTAAAATGAATTTAATCCTCAGCATTGACCTGAAAGACTGGGATTATAGTTCCCCTTTCACAGATAAGGAAACTGAGGTTTAGAGACATAAGTTTCTCAATGTTAAGGAGGTGGCAGAGGAAGGATTCAAATCCAGATTTGTTGGGTTCCAAAGGCTTTTCCACTGAAAAGTCAATTCACTTCAACAGTTGAGATTTTACCCTGGGAAAGTCATAAAATAAGGGAGTCTCTGGATTTAGGAGCAATTCTCATCCACTTTTCCAAGTCCTAATTTGTTCTCTATCTGCCGTGTCACCTTGTGTAAGTCACCTCATCTTTCTTCTGAGGCTGTTCTTTGATTTGTCAACTAGGTGGTGGTGAAGATTCAAGGAAATCACATGTTGGTGGAGCCTGGTTGACAGGAAGGCTTTTGATAAACAATCCCTTCCATCCCCCTGCCTTAGAACAGCTTTGCAAATAACTCATCATTCTTCCCTCCCCATGAACCTGCAAACTCATCCCTCCACTCCCCACGTGTGAGTAAATCTCACCAGACCTGGACCCCTAACACCTGTTTAGGTGAAGTCTGAATCTCTCCAGGGAGAACCCCTCTCCTTGGCCTTCTACTCCAAGTGCAACCCAAATGTCGGTCCATCCTGGGAACCGGGTCCCTGCCCTCCTCAAAAGGGGCGCAAGTCCAAATCAGCCCAGCTCTGGGCCTACAGTTAGAGAGGTTTGAGGAGACTTGGCTTGAAAAGAGCTCCTCAAGCACAGATTGCAAAAAAATGCGTATTAAGAAATCACTCTGGGGTGATGGTGATGACGGGGCCGGAGAGCTGAGATACCCAGGTGTTGGCTTCCGTAAGGGAGGAATCCCTAAGATCTCGTGGGGGAGGAGGCCTCAGGGTGTTCGGGCCCGAGCTCCTTTCAAACCTTTGCCAGGTTGGGCCCCAGACCTGCGCAAATGTGTGTGTGTGTGTGTGTGTGTGTGTGTGTGTGTGTGAGAGAGAGAGAGAGAGAGAGAGAGAGAGAGAGAGAGAGAGAAAGAGAGAAAGAGAGAAAGAAACGGGAATTCCCTACATCTAGAGACCAATTCCAAACGAGCTGAGGATGTTAACAAGGCCGTTGGCCGGCGCGGAGTAGCGGTGGAGAGGACAAGGTTTGGGAGGGAGGAGCCAGAGGGCTTCTTTGGGGCGGAGCAGAGTGCTGGCCTTGGGCTCGCGGTGGGGACGGGGCCAGCGCTCCCTGCGCGGCGGAGGCGGGGATCCGCGCCGGGAATGCCGCGCTGCGAGGAATGGGGCGGGGCTTATGCGGCCCCGCCCCCCCACGCAGGTAGCCAATGGGCGCGGCGGCGCCCGGTGACGGAGCGAGCCGAAGTGTGAGTACCGCGGCGGCGGCGGTAGCGGCGGTGGCGGCGGCGGACGGCCCAGCCGGAGCGCCAGGGTCTGGGGGTGGGCGCGGGCACGCGGGGGCGCGGAGCCGGGTATCCCGGGACCCGGGAGGCGGCGGCCCAGGCCGCCGGAGGAGAGCGGGCGGCCCGGCGGCGGCGCGATGCCGCTTGCTCAGCTCAAGGAGCCCTGGCCGCTCATGGAGCTGGTGCCACTGGACCCGGAGGTGAGTGAGCGGGGCGGGGGACCGGCGCCGAAGGCCAGAGAGCTCGGGTCCCCACAGGGGCGGGGCGGCTTGCGGCGCCGTTGCTGTCTGGTGGGCGCCGGAGAGGGCGTGAGTGCCCTCCGATCTCTGGCCCTTTCTCCGACTCCACCCCCCTCTGCCCGGGGTGCGTGTGTGTGTGTGTGTGTGCGTGTGTGTGCGTGTGCGTGCGCTAGGGGCAGTTCCGCCAAGCACTGAGAACCTCCTTAGTCCAGAGAGGGGATCCGGGGGTGGCTGAGCGCTGGCCCCCTTCACTCTACACACCTAGGACCCGTACCAGGAGCTGTTGGAGCTTCTTCCATTAGCGCAGAGGGACAGGCCGGGTGCCTGACGTCTGGGATTCTACAAGAGGCGAGGGTCATGGGACACCTCCTCCCCCCACGTCTCCTTGACGTCTCCCAGTGTCCTACCCCAAAGGCTTCCCGCTTCTCCACTGCTGACGTTAGGATTGCCCCTCTTGACCCGTGGCAGTTGTGGAATGTGGGGTGACACTGCTGGTCTGGGGCTGAAACTCTTGGATTTCTTTGCCTGGAGGCTAGGGCCAGAGGATATCTGCCCCAGACTGTGGAGAAGAAAGTGGGGAAAAGCCTTTCACTTTATAAAGATTATTACTAGAGAAGGGCAGAACCTTGGTGCCAGCTCCCTTCTTGTGCCCCCTCCCATAGCAAGGGCTGGGCCCCGGGGTAGTTTGGCCTCTGCCAGCCTCTCCCAGAAGCAGCTCCTGCGGTCCTGTGAGGATTCTGTGGTGCCAGGCCCTAAGCATGCAGGAAGCCAACGCTTCCTGTGCCCTTTGACCTCCATGGTCAAGGTCAAGCCCCTGAGCTAGCAGGTCTGGAAAACTTTCTCCTCAGCCTCATGCTGGGAAGGAAGCAGGTGATACTCTCTTTCTAAAGGGGATGTGGGGGGTATGTAGGTGATGAGGTGTGAAGATTTCAGTGAGCCTGGGAGCCAAGGTGATTTCCTCCTGGCTTGGTCTTCTGGCTTGGTCCCCTGCCTAGGTCCCCTTCTCTGCCCTCTTTTACCTGGGCAGTCACCAAGGGCCCTGTCTCTCAGGGCCACAGGTTGGGATCAGAGGGAGGGCTCTGGGTCCCTAGCATCCAGGGTGTGCTGCCCCTTTAAAGGGATGGTCATGGCTGACACTGGCTATTGGAGGGTGGGCAAGGCAAGATTAGGTAACCAACCTGAAGGCGCAATTTGGAGTAAATTGCTCTGGGATCCCTGCCATGGGGTTTTTACAGGCCCTGCATGCAGGTTCTGTCGCTGACTCACCCTCCAGGCCAAGAACACTGCCCTCTGCAGCCCCTATACCCCTTCCTCCCCACAGACCGCGGTGCTAGTGCCTGCAGCGGGCGGTGCTCTGAGGTGGATTCTTTTGCCCTGGCATGCCCCTGCAGTCTAGGCTTCCATCAAGCAAGGTAGACTGAGAGAGGCCAGGAGGGACTTAGCCCAAACACTTAATCTTGGAGGTTGGGAGGGCAGACACCCAAGAGCTTGATTCCCAATTCAGGGCACTACTTCCTGCTTCCCTTTAGGGAATCCTAGGGAGGGGGCCAGGTTTAAATAGGAAACTCAACTCAGTTTTGAGTACTACTGCAGAAGACTGGCTTATTTCCTAGGATTGGGTCGGGGGCATGATTTCTCCAGCAGCTAGCTTTACCTTGGAACCGCAGTGTGACCCTGAGTCAGTCCTTGGCCTCTTTGAGCCTCTGTTTCTCCAGTGGCCAGGCCTGGGTTCTAGCCTCTGCTTCCTGGGCCTGAGAGGGTGCAGAGCCCTGGGTATTGCTGCCCATTACCCCCCTCCCCCACTCCATGGAGGTGCCAGGCGACTGGGTGTTATTGTTTGGGTAACAGGAGCCATGGGGCAGCCAGGGCCTGGGTTGGGCTGTTCTCACTGGAGAACAGGGCCTTGCTGTTCTTAGCCCAGGTGACATGTAAGCGATACAGCAGCTTGACCTGCAGGTATAGGTGCTGCTGCCGGCTCCTAGCCTGGAAGGAGGCAGGTAAGGGCCTGGCAGGAGCATTTGGCAGAGGCCTGGATCTAGACTGCCCTGCCCTCCCCATGACGCTGCTGAAAATGGGCTGCTGGGAGGCAGGCCTGGCCCAGGGTGTGGCCCAGGTGGAGCAAGCCCATTGGCAGTGTGAGTGAGGATTGATTCTGCCTGGGCCTTCCTGGTCTTACTGAAAACATTAACCTTGTTTGTAGGTACAGCCCTGCCATGTACAGAACTTTACTATGTACCTCCCACCCTGCTTCATCTGTCATCTTGTTTAAATAAAATAATTTTCATAACATGTTCTTAAGGTAAGGATTGTTACATTTCCCATTTTCACTTGGGACAACCGAACTCAGAGCAAATTGGCCTATGAATTAATGTCGGTCAATATTGGAACCTAGGTCTCTCACTGTCTTCCACCAAGTGGAGGGAGGCTCAAGGATGGACAGGGCTGGGATCAAACTGGCCCAGGTGGAAGGTACTCCAGGAGAGGCTCCGGATGTTGGCAGTCTCTCCTCATCCCGTAGGGCCCCTGTCCAGCCTTTGCTTAGGACAGGTGGTGGCAGCCAGCCTTGGCACCTGGCCCCCTTGCCTCCAGCAGTGTGTAGGGCTGCCAATGCTGGGCTCTGAACACAGCTCCTGGGGCTGCTTCCTGCCTGTGGGGCACGTGCTGTCTTTGTCCATCTGTTACCCGGCTTTTCCAGACTCTGCCTTGGGCCCCTCTTCCCAAAACAGAGCTGTTTGTGTGGAAAGGAAGGAAGGACACCTGTTGGAATCCATCTCTGACCTCTGGAGATGGGTTGCAGTGGTCTGGGGACCCTGGGGAGCTGTCCTCATGCAGTGCTCTCCGTCCAGTAAGAGACTAAAGGGCCCTTCCAATACCAGACTTTTTAGACAAGGTTCTTCATTCAGGATTCTGAAATTCAGTATTATTGTTCCCTTTTATTTGTTCATTCATTCATTCAGCAAATATTTATTGAGCACTCATCATGTGACAAGTACTATTTGAAGCAACAGGGTGCAGCTTTGAACAAGACAGACCTACCTTCATGGTATAGATGAGGAGACTGAGGCTCAGAGAAGTGATGTGATGGACCCAAGGTCAGAATTAAGTGTCTGGCAGAGCTAGAATTAGTGGCTATGTCTTTGTGGCTACAGAGCTGTGTTCTTCCTGCCATCTGTGCAGCAGTTAGGTCAAAAGGACAAACGAACCCTGTCTTCCCAGGACCCTGGCTCTGAGTTGCGGGGAAGCTCCCTGTGGTCCTTTTGCACTCGCAATCTTTTCTCCAGGGCTACCCATTCCCCTTTAGAAACCTTATGCATCAGCTCTTACAGACATGGTGTCCTTGAGGATGACACCCAGGCCAGAGACACTGGGATGGAGACAGCCAAACAGGGCCTGTGGGGACCCCTCGATCATCCCAGATACTGCTCAGTAAGCCCACACCTTTGGTTATATTTATCACTTCCTCCACTTCTTCATTGGGGCTTTAGGCTTGTAGCCACTAGATGTTGGGCTATGGCCCCATGTCTTTCACCTGCTAGCTGAGGGATCTCATGTAAGTACCTTCACTGTCTGAACTTTATCTGAAAAATGCGAGTAATAGAGCCTGCTCTGGCCACCCTTCTCTCTTTGCTGGGTTGAGCTTTCATTTGACACACTACATGCTAGACCCTGAGCTGGGTGCCAAGGAGAAGATGACAGACTAGCCAGGGCTTCTTGATTTAACCTGTGCCTTGCTCACTGCCATGGGACCCAGAGGAGAGAGCAAAGGACTTGAAGCTCTGTGGATGGGGGAGGTGACATTTGAAGTGAGTCCCAGAGGAAGACCAGGAATTTGCCAAAGTGACAAGGCAGGAAGGGTTTTTCTTAGTAGGAGCCACCAGGCAAATGTTTGGGGATATGAAACAAGCTGGTCTCTTCAGTGTCTCAGGTCATTCAGTTTAAGCTCAAAAATAGGGCCCAGCAATAATGGCCATTGTTTGTGGAACAAGTATGTGCCAGATATACATATTTATAGACTATTTTGTTTGCTCCTTGCAGCTACCCAGTGAGGTATATTACTTTTGTCTGGATTCCACAGATGAGGAATCCGAAGCCCTGAAAAATGAAGTAACTCAGGGTCCTCCTGTAGGTGGTAGAAACCAGAATTTGAACCCACACGATCAAGTTCCAGAACTCACATTCTTAATCACTTGTGTTGTGCAGTTGGAGATGATGGCTTTGAATACTGTGCCAAGGAGCTGGGACTGTATTCTGCAGGCAGTGGGAAGCCATGTAAGGGTTGAGGCCTGATACATAACAGGTTCTCAAGTAGTAAATAAGTGACTTAGGGAGTTGATGGCTCAAGTGCAATGATCACAGTTGAATTTTAGGAAGGATGAGGGTTTGGAATGGGGGAAGGCTGAGGTTGGGGGATGGTGTATAGGCTGTTAAAACCATTTATGGGAGTTATGTCAAGAGCCAAGAATGCTGGGTAAAGTGGAGCTCAATCTACTCCCCTCTCCCACCAGCCCTGATCAACTTGTCCCTTCTCCCAGGCTGCAGAGAGATGACAGCGTGTATATGTATGTATGTGTGTAGGGGCCTGCAGAACACTGGCCCTGAGGAGGATTAGCAGCATTAAAAGGACTCAGGGGAGGATGTCCTGGGAGCGGTAGGGGGAGCTGGTGCAGAGGCAGGGAGATTATGTAATGGGCACAGCACAGCTGTGCCTGCTGCTGCCAAACAAAACCACAGCTGCCCTGTGGACCTAGCCCCTGGCTCCAAAGTCCTGACCTGCCCTAGGCTGGGTCTTCCTAGCTGTTAGGAGCCTCTTCCCTGCCTCACCATACTCATAGCTGTGGCTAAAGGGGTGGGGACAGCTCCCTTCAGTTTTCAAGTCCCAGATAAGGTAGGTTACTCACCTCACATTACACAGGAAAGGGATGGGCTGGGTGTGGTATAACCCAGGGTGAAAACTGCCCACCTGAGGGTGAAGTCTGGGGCCTGGAAAAAGCAGGACTGCCTAGAATGAAACCCAGGGCTCCAGGTTTCATTCCTCTGTGGGTAGTTCCCCTGCTGGGGGGTGTGGGCTGCTCTTCAGCAGACTGTTTTTGAGCACCTCCTGGATGTCAGAGACTAGAATTTGAATTCCCATTTACCAACTGTGTGACCTTAGGTGCCATCACTAGGTCCCTAAGCCTCAGTTTCTTCCTCTGCCAAATGGGGCCAGGGCCTCCCTCCTAGGTCATGAGGATTTAATGGTGCCACAGGTGTGAGGCACTGAGCCCAGTGCCTGGCATGTGGCAGGGGCTCGGAAGAGAGCAGCTGTTAACACGGAGCCCTAATCTCTACCCTGCCAGGACTCCCTTTCATTAGGAAGTGCAGGCCTGTGTGTAAATAATCCCTGCAATGTGACAGTGAAGGAATGCAGGGGCATAGTGGGCCAGCAGTGATTCTGCCTGGCAGGGACAGGGGCAGGGCAAGGGTCCCAGAGGGGCAAGGCCAGCGCAGCCACTGTCTCTGGGCTGGACATTTTCCTAGACTGTCTCCTTCTACCCTTGCAGCAATTCTGGGGCGGGGGTGGGGGTGGCTGTAATAACCCCCATGTTACAGATCAGGAAGCTGAGGCTGCTTGCAGTTGATTAGTTGGTACAGAGTCACATAGTTTGTCTCTGGCAGAGCTGGGAGCCATACATGCCCTTTCCTTTGTACTGGGAGGAGGTGACATTTGAGTTGAGTCTTCAAAGATGAGATGTTTGCCAGGCAGAGAGCTGAGGGAGAGAGTGTCAGGAGGTGCTCTGCTAGGTTGTGAGGGGCTGTTCCAGGAGGGCTTGATACCTGTGCCCTCACTGTGAAAGTGCAGATGGGAGACCTGCCCAGAACTGCCCCCATAGCTATTGGGAGCAGCTGAGGATGGGGGTGCACCACAGGGTCTATCTTTGCATTATCTCACCCTGGAAAATTCAGACAATGTTCCCTTATCTCCTTTCTCTTTTCCAGAATGGACAGACATCAGGGGAAGATGCTGGACTTCTGCCCTCCAAGGTGAGGACCAGGGCTAGCACCCTGGGCTAGGAACAGGGTGGGCAGCACTTTTTTGCATGGCCATGGAGGAGAAGGAGGCCTGCCCTTGTCCCACTTGGGTGTGAAGGATCCTGGCCTCTTGCCCCTTTCCCAGCTCAGCCTTCCTTCTCTGGTCTAACCTAATCCTTGAGGCAACCCCGTGCACGGAGATCACCTGCTCCAACCTTCTCATTTCGTAGGTGAGGGAGCTGTGGCCCAGACAGGGTCAGGAGCAGAATCCAGGCTAGAGCTCTAGTTACCCGTTAGCCAGGCCAGGATACTTCCTCAGCTTATTTACTCACAGTGGCTAGGCCAGCTCCAAGGAATTGGTTGAAGGGCTGATGGGAAAGGCTCAGGTCAGGTGGGCCTGATGAGGGCCTGGGATCATCTGGGCACGTGTTGCCAGCGAGATGCTGATGGCCTGTGAAGCCTCACCAGGGCTCAGTGCCGGGCATGTGGCACACAGGCCATTTCTCTGGGCTCCCACCTCCTAGTGCTAGGTTGGTTCCCTCACCCCTGCTGTCTTTGCTTCCCCTGGACTCCTCCCTTTAGCCCCTCAGCCCTTATTGCTGGTTTTGTAAGTTGACAAAATTGCCTGGGGCTGGGTGACAGCTGTGTGACCTTAAATGGGTCCTTTGTCCCCTCTGGGCCTAGGCTTTCTCATTTCTGTTGAGGAAGACCATACTCAGTCCTGGGTGTCGAGGGGCTTTGGGAACTGCCTAGGCAGGACAGAGCAGGCAAGACAGAGCGTGGCTCCACCCTCCCACTTGACTAGAAGCTCTTCTCCCTTCTGAGTCTCAGTTTCCTCATCTATAAATTGGGGATAATAATGCCTACCTCACAGGACGATGTGAAGGACAAATGAGGTAGTAACTGCCTGACACGCAGTAACTTCAGCACCAGCAGCATGACTGCCTCAGTGTTTTATTGAACTCCACTTCCTACTTAGTGGTCACACGCAGAAGCCAACCTTTGAGATGGACCCCAGGGCTGGTCCTAATGTTTGCCTTGACTCAGCCTCCTATGATAAGGTTGCTGGGCTGCCTGGGGTAGGGCTGGGTGAGAGAAATAGGCTTCTACTCCCTCCTCTGTTGGTTACTATGACAACCTTGGGCCACCAGAGGCCAGGCAAATGGTATGGACTGGGCCCCTTGGTTTGTCTCAGCCCGGTGTCTGGAGACTCTTCTCCCACCAAGTAGCTGTCCCTCGTTGCCTAGTAACAAAATGAAGAGGCTGTAGGTCCCCAATGAAGAACCAAGATGTCTACACCTTGGAGATGAGATTCTGGGGTTGCAGAGGAGCTTGCAGCTTTGGGGGAACTGGTGGTGAATGCAGCTTCTCACCTCAAGGGCTAGATAAGCTGGTTGGGAGTGGGCAGGAGCTAATCCAGTCAGGTAAGCTATGACTCCTGCTCTAGAGCAGAAGATCCTGGGGTCAGGGAAACGAGGCTGGGGATGGTTGAGGTGGGGAGAGCCTTGAATGCCACATTAAGGAAGAGAAAGAACTTAACGCACACCTGGCACCATACCAGGAGCTTTCTATTTAGTTCTTACAACATCCAGGTAGAAATTGTTACTATCCCCATTTTACGTATGAGAAAATTGAGGCCCAAGCTCGCATAGCTGGTGGACATACAGCTTCACTACAGAGCCCACACTCCTCCCAGTCCAAGGAACATTCATTGCTGAAGAGGAGGTACATTGGGTCCCTCTGACCCCAAGTTTCATCAATCCTAGGCACCTGCTCATCCGTCTTTTCTATTGCTCCAGAACCTCACAGTACCCACAGTGCCCCACTTCCAGGCTCAACACACCAGGGGCCGCTGAGCCTATGGTTAGGTCCTGATCACTGAGCTGGCTGGTTTATCTTTTGCTTCATCAGACTTTTGGTGCACTTTGCTGTGACACTGGGAGACCCCAAAATGAAATCACATGCACACCCTCGGGGAGTTCCCAGTCTTAGGGAGTGGGTAGAGACAGGAAAGCTATATGGTGGGCACTGCGATGGGGAAGAACATGGCTGTGGGCACACAGAACCTCCATTCTGTGCAAGGTCCCATATTTGGCAGAGAAATATACCACCTTCTAGGTGCCCACATTTCTCTTGGCATGATGACATGAGCATGTCCTGGGGAACCCAGCCAGTGGCATCTGAGCTCAGGGCTGAGTGTGGACAGACGGTCAGTGCTGTGTGTGGCAGAGGAGGAAGAGTTGGGGTGGGCTGTAGGGCACCAGGCCACCTTCCCTATAGAGCTGGCATTTGGCTAGACCTCGAAAGCAGGATTTGGTAAGCTGGAGAGAGAAGTGGGCTTTCTAGCTGGAGAAGAGGCTGGTGGAACACTTGGGAGTCATGTGTTCTAAGTCGTTCAGAATCCTGCCCTTCTTTCCTGTTTCCCTTATAACCTTGGGCAATAGGTTTGCCCCTCTGAGGCCCAGATGCTTTTCCCGTAGGAAGGTAGAGTTCATCCCTCAGGGCCACTGGGGGGAGGGCATAAATTAAAGATCTGATCTAACAAGGTGTGAGGCATAGTGTTGTGTTTAATGCTTGTTTATTTTATTTGTTTCAAGCAGAAGGGAATTTGGGATTTAGCAGCCATAGTGTAGACAGCAGTCTAGGGTGAGAGCTCCCTGGATCTTTTCAGCACCCAGGTGCACCTGGTGTCCTCAGGCACACCGGAGCTCCATTCCCCTCCTTCCCTTCCTGAGGGTGGACTGGGCACCCCAGCCCCCCAGCCCCCATCTCCGGAGCTGGACCCCTTTGAAGTGCCTGCAGGTCTATTTTGAGAGCTGAATGTCTCCCCCCTCCCCTCCTCTCTTCCTGTTTATGAAACTCTGATCCCTCTGGATCCCTCTTGCTCCCCTGGCCTGAGTGCAGACAGGATGTGACTGGACTTTGGGGAGCCTTGGAAGCCTCAGGTATTGGGGAGAACTTCCGTTGGACTGGCCAGGGCAGGGTAGCCCACCTTGCTAGCACCTGGGACCCTGTTGCTGGGCTCTACCCCTCCGCCTGCCCAGAGGAGACATTGCAGCAGTAAGACTGCCTGTCTAATCAGGGTGGGGGTTCTGTTTACAATGTCCATTTACTTCTGTGGCCCATTTTACTTCTAGAAACAATCTTTTCAGAATGGAACATCTCATTTTAACCTGTTTTACAGAGGAGGAAACTGAGGCTCAGACAGAGAGTTTGCCTGGGAGCACTCAGCTAGTGAATGAACAGTTCTTAACTTCCCACCCTACACTCTTGGCCTCAAGCCTCTTGTTCACACCAGTCTCTCTACACGAAGTATCTTTTTTCTCCTTTCAGCCTGGACAACTCCTGTTCCTCTTTAGGGTCCAGTTGGACTGCCCCCTCTCTGGAAGGTTCCTGGACCTCACCTCAGGCAGATGGTTACCACCTGTGGGCACCCACAGCACCTGACTGCAGCTCTGTCCCTGGACAGTTGTATTTTGTTTTCTTGTATTTATTTTCTGGAGCCACCTAAGACCAGTGCCAGAGTCTGCCTTAACATGTGCGCCTCCTAGTGTCTGGTTCCTGTCTGGGGACAGATTAGAGAAACAGTAGCTATGAGTGATATGAGACCCACTGGCTGGGCTAGCAGGGAGGTGCATTAATGAAATGCTTAGGAGTGTAGGCTTTGGAAGCCCATGGACTTCCATTTTGTTCTTAGCTCTTTCCCTTTCTAGTCATGTGGCCTTGGACAAGTCACCTTTCTCTGAGTCCAGTTTCTTCATCTCTGAAGTGGGATAACAATGCCTCTCTTGGAGCTAAGACACAGGGCCTGGCAGAATCCACATTAGCAAAGGGTGAAGGAAAGAACATTCTTGTGCAATAAATACTCAATTTATAGGAGGCCCAGTTCTCACTGTTACTCCATGCCAGTCCTGGCCTAGTGCCTGAGGCCTCATCAGGACACCTGAGAACTGTGAACCCATCTTCATCTGTCTGGGGACATCTGTCTCACCAGAGGGGGCAGTGCCTAAGAGGCCCTGCAGATGCTGCCAGCTGGGGAAGTGGCTGTTGGTATCTGTTAGGGCCAGGGATTGGTAGGGGGTCTTGCACTGCATGTAGTAGAGGGAGGCAGAGGGTGGGGACTCTAGAGACCAAAGATCAGGCTCGGGGGCTCTGGGCTTCTATTCCAGCTGCCTTGTAGGAGGAAGTGAATAAGAGGAAGTGTCTATAGGGGGGATGGGGCAGGGAGCAAGGGATGTGGTCTGGTGCCTGTCCTCACCCTCCTGCCACCCAGAGGCCTCGCAGGCCCTGTACATACCCCTCCGTGAAGGCACTTCTGACACTGTTTCCTGTTGCCCTGTCCTGTACCCTGCTAGCCACAGAGAAGCTCCCTTTGCTTCTCAGGGACTCGAAGGTTGGGGGGCCACCTGGCACTGAACCAGAGAGCTTTGGGGGGTCCTAGGACTGTCCCAAACCCCTGCCTGAAGAAGCTGGGGTGCAAAGAGAGACTTCAGTCTAAGGAGGCATCTTTCACAATCCCAGCAGGCAGTCATCAGACTATTTAATATTAGAGGCCCTGTGAGGACTGGAAGGGGAAGTTCGTGTGTTTCCACATAGGGGACGTCTGTGGAAACGGTTTCCGATTATTGACCTGCATATACTTGTGTGCATGTCAGTTCCTGTGGGTGTACTGGTGGCCGTGACGTGGTGAAGCCACGTGGAAGGGGGCTGGGCCTGGTCAACCCCTGCCCCAGGCTACCTGCTCCTCCTCTCAGACCTCTGTGGGTCCTTGCCAGGGCCTTCTACCCCCTTGGCCTTTTCAGGGCCCTGGACTGACAGTCTGTTTAGGTCAGGGCTGGGACTGGTGGTTCCTGCTCTGTGGGCTGCCATTTTGGGTGGGCCCAACCATGGGAAGGTCACTGTCGGGGAAGGAATGCCTATGCTCTGGGCTGGGGTAATCAGAGCCCATGACCTTGCTGACTTTTGCCACTCATTCTCTTAAGAGGATGTTTGCAGGTGCTGGATGCCCTTATCACCTTGTAACTCTGTTCCAGTCTCTCTTCCTTGGGATCAGAGGGTAAGAGGAGGGGTATATCCCTGGCCCTACCCCCTGCAGTCAGGGCTTGGGGTCTACAGTGTCCCCTCATCAGCAGGGAAGCCTGCCCCATCTTCTGTCCCTCCTTGCTGCAGAGGGGGAAGTGAGAAGGAGGGGGTCAGGGACCCTGCCTTCTGGGCTAGGAAGGCTGAAAAAGCAGAAGTAAGGGGAGTAACGGGGCCCTCTGGCCACCAGCTTGAGCCCTACCATGCAGACCCCGACAGATTTCCCCAGAGTTGAGAGAGACTCACTCTCCTATCCCAGAAAGGTGAGCAGTGGGTTGGCCTGCTTCCAGTGGTGTTTCTCACCAAGACTCTGGGCAAGGAATGAGTTTGGGGGTGGCTCTTTCCCCTGGGGTTTCCAGTGACTGTGTCTGTCCCCAGGGAGTGTTCGCAGTCAGACAGACAGACAGGTGGAGGCTCAGACCTCAGGGTGGGGTGGGCAGGAGTTGCTATATGGCCTTGGCCCACCGTAGCCCCTCCCTGAGCCAGGCTTTCTGCCTGTCCCACCTGGGGTTATACAGAGGAGCCTCATTAGCCTGTGGCTTTTGTGGCTGCATCTTTTTATGGCTGTTTAGGGTCCCCGGAAGGTGTGGCTGTGTCAGTGAGGGTCAAGACATAGAATGAAGTCTCCAGACTGACCATACTGAGGGAGGGGGCGGGTTTGGATGCGCAGGACATGGCTCTGGCTGACTAACCTATCCACCCTTTCCTGCTACTTGTGGTCGGCCACTTGCAGGCCAAACGATAACCAGGAGGGAGGACTGGGGTTCAAGCCAGCTCTGCCACTGGTTTACTTTGAGTCTGGGTAAGTCACTGTCTTCTGGACCTCAGTTTCCTGTTCCTGAAATGGGCTTAACAGCTTCTGGGATATTGGATCAGAGTCAGAGCTATTAGATTGCACTCAGATATCTTTCTTGGCCTACTGTCATAGTCCTGGGCCCCATCAGGCCCTGGCATGGGAAGAAAATCCCAGAGAAATGGAAGACCTCAGAGATGGGCCTGCCCCAAAAACTGGACTATTCTCCAAGTGCTGAGGGTTTGCAGGTGACATCCCCTCACCTCTTTCCCCACCCCCAGGCAGACCAACTCTGTCTTTGAGTCCAGGGTCTGACTTTCTGGGTGTCTGTGTGTCTTTCCTGCTTATATGTCTGTGCTGGGTACCTGACTGTCTGCTTAGGCCTCACTGACTGGCTCTCTCTGCTGCCCACCTGCCTCTGTTGTTGGCCTCCTGTCTCTGTCTCCACTTGATGAGTGCCTGTCTTCACCTGTTGGGTACATGTCACATGTTAGGTGTCTGTTGGTTCATGTCCCCTTCTGTCTCTGCCTGTTGAGCACATGTCCCCATATGTCTCTACCTGTTGGATGCAAGCCCCCATCTGCCTTTGCCTGTTGGGTCCCCATCTGTCTGTCTGATGGGTACATGTCCCCATCTGCCTTTGCCTATTGGATATATTCCATTTGCCTCTGCATGTTAGGTATGAGTCTCTGTCTGCCTCTGCTGGCTAGCTATGAGTCCCCTCTTGCCTCTGTTTGTTGAGTCCCTGTCCTCATCTGTCTCTGCCTGTTGGATATGTGTTCTTCCTACCTTTGCTTGTTGGGTATGTGTCCCTGTCCATCCCTGCCTGTTGGGCATGTGTATCCTCCTACCTCTGCCTGTTGGAGGCCCACCTTCATCTGTCTGTACCTGTTGGGTACCTATCTCTGCCTGTGGGTACCCATCTACTCCTCAGTAGCTGGGTTGGTGTGGGGCTTTCCCTTTGCAGGCCCACAGTGAGGAGAGGAGGGTGCAGAGGGCAGCCCTCAGGCAGTGGGGAGGGGGGAAGAGAGAGGAAGGGAACGTGGTGAGGGTGTAGGCTTGGAGCTAGGAAACCACAGGCTCTGAGTGATTGGCGGCACGGGCCCAGCCCCCGCCCTCACACTTCACATCCGCCTTTGGCCTGGCCACCTCCAAGGCAGCCCTGGACGCTGCCTGCTCCTGCCATGGTGCCTCGGCCCTGCCGGGCGGATGGAACAGGATCCCAAGCCGCCCCGTCTGCGGCTCTGGGCTCTGCTCCCCTGGCTGCCCAGGAAGCAGCGGCCCAGGATCAGCCAGACTGCTCTGCCTGCCCCTGGCCCTGGCTCTGGCCCCAGGCGGGACTCGGTGAGTGTGCCCGGATGAGCTGGCCTGCCTGTGGCCCTTGGAGCAGGTGCCTGGGCAGCCAGTTTGGCCTCAACTGGCTTGGGGCTCTCCTAGGCTAGTCCTAGCCCTGCTGGGTGATTGGACCCTGCCCAGACTTGCTTCCTGGGGAAGTGAGGAGGCACTTCAGGGTTCCAGGGTACCACTGGCAGATTGGAGGGAGGGCAGAGGCATCCTAGAACAACTAGGACCTTGTATGAAGGTCCTAGTAAATGTGTATGAAGGAATTTTCGGAGGTTGGGGCATGGAGTCACTGGTCTTAGCTCCTACCCACCCTAGACAGGCACTTACTAGATTGGTGAGGGAGTCTCAAGTGACTCTTGGGTCCCTATGCCTCTCATCCCTGTCCTGCTGACCAGAGGGATCCCATCATCCATCCTGTCCAGAAACAAAAGCCCAGCTCTGCCTCCCCAGTATGAGAACAAATGCTACTTCCTATTGTGGCAAAACCAAAACCTTTACAGCAGGGGGAGGGGAGGAGCTGGGGCAGGTCTGTGTGCCTCAGCAAGAGCCTGTGGTTGCTCAGCCTGGCCATGCCAGCACATCGCTTTGGGCCTGACCAGGCTGTAGCATCAGAAGCAATAGGAACAGAGGCACCTTGGTAGTTTGACCTTCCCTGGCTTTTGAGGCCCTTTGGTGTTGATGAACCTGGGGGCTAGCCATTAGAGCAGCTGTCTGGTTGGACCTGCAGGGCTCTGTCTGCTGAGGTCTGGTGTGAGTGGATTTGGATGGGGGGACATACCCCATGCTGGCCTGGATGGGGCCCACTGTGCCCACTCACTCTATCCCTCCATCAGGATGAGGGTGTCCTTAAGGAGATCTCCATCACACACCATGTCAAGGCTGGATCTGAGAAGGCTGACCCATCCCATTTCGAGCTTCTCAAGGTTCTGGGCCAGGGATCCTTTGGCAAAGTAAGTCCTGAGCCCACTGTTGGGAGGGAAGCACTGGTCATGTCAGAGGTGGAGGTAGAAGTAAGGGGTCACCTTGGGGCTCAGAGGATCAGAGGGCAAGGGTTGATGGGTCTGAAGGGAGGACAAGAGGTCACCTTGGTGCCCAGAGAGGGCAAAAGGTCAAGGTGGGACTCAGAAGTTAGAGGTCAGCCTGGGACCTAGAGAATGGGAGAGGATGGGCTCAGCCCCTCCCCCACCCCAGCTTCTTGTCTGCTTTTCACCTGCTGCCTTCCCAGGTCTTCCTGGTGCGGAAGATCACCCGGCCTGACAGTGGGCACCTGTATGCCATGAAGGTACTAAAAAAGGCAACACTGAAAGGTGAGTGGAGGGCACCTCCACGTGCAGAGCCCAGGCTGGGCACAGGATCGAGGGAGACAGCCCAGCTCTCCAGGGCCTTAAGTGTGATGGAGGAGATAAGCTCTATCTCAGGGAGTCCCTGGTCTGAAGCTAGAGAAACAGACCTGATTTCAGCCATCCCTTACTACTCCCCACCCCCTCTTATGGTGAAGACAGGGTCCATTCAGAAGAAAAGACTTCCAGGGGTAACCTGCCCCCGCCCCCCAAGCCTAGTGCCAATGCTGTAGTTGAAGGTGAATGTGTGGAAGGAGGCAGGGGGAGTGCGGTGTGTTTGTACTGGAGTCCTTCAGACATCAGGTGTCAGGTTGGTTGGGCAGAGGCCCCTGTCAGCAGAGTTGCTTCACAGTGTTACAAGAGTCTGAGGGAGACATCTCAGAGTGGAGAATGTGAGGGAAGAGGTGGGAGCCTGGGGAGGCAACTGGGTGGGTAGGAGAGGGTGAGTCAAGGCAGGGCCGTGGAGATGAATGGCAGAGAGGTTCAGAGGGAGTCCGAGCCCAGGTCTAGTATTCTAGGACTTACAGAGGGCATGAGGGTGATTGGTAGTGGTCTTTGGGCTGGGCAGAATGACTCTGACCAGCCTGGGCACCACTGTGACCACTGACCAGGTGGAGTGGGCCCCGGCTGGAGTGAGGTGGGCCCACCTGTTGGAGAACTGGAAGTGTTGGCCTTGGGGACATTAGGGGTCATGTGGCCCATGAAAAGGGGCTGTCTGTGGGGTGATGTAGCTTTGGTGCCCCAAGGCCAACCTGGTGGTGTAGGAGTCATTCCCCAGCAGGGACAGTGAGCCACTCCCTCTGGGGAGGAGAAAGATGGAAAGACTTGGTTCCTGCCTTGAAGGGCTCCCAGGCTGGAGCTGGAGAGGCTGAGCAGACCCTGCAATGCGGTGCAGTCGGTCCTGTGACTGGGGAGCCCGGGGAAAGATGGGTACAGCCTCCCAGCCAAGTAGGCTCACATAAGGAATATCCTTTGAGCTGTGCCTTGAAGGATGAGCTGGGAGTTCTCCAGGCTGAAAATGGTAGGAGGAGGGTACCCCAGGAAGGAGGAACTGTCTGCCTGGGCAGTTCGAAAATGTAAGGTCTGTTTGGGAAACAGTGACTGGAATAGTTAACTCCAGCATGGCCCCTGCCATGTCTGATGAGGGAAACAAAAACATTAAAATAGAGGCAAAAGGGAAAGCACAACGCTGTAGGAGAGGAAGCCCTAACTCAGCTTGGCAGGTTAAGGAAGACTTCCTAGAGGAGGTGAGGCCTAAACTGAGTCAGAGAACCTGCTGATGATCGAAACTGCCTGGGTCCTTTTATTTTTTTAAAAAATATGTGTGTTGGGCGATGCCTGCTCAGACCCATGAGTCTGAATGTGAGACCCAGGGAATCTGCCTTTCTAACTAGCTCCCCAAGTGACTGTTCTCATTAGCTCCCAGACTTTTACACAGATTGAGAAGGGGCTGGTGAAGACATGCCGGGGGAGCTCCAAAGGCAAAGGCTGAGGGCATTCAGAGAAATGGGTTGCTCCGACGCTGGATTGTATGGCCCCGATGGTGCATGGTGGGAGATGGGGCCAGAGGGCTGGGTCAGGGCACCAATGGTATAGCCCTGGGCACTGCCATGAGATGTGAGGAGCAAGTGGAAAAGAGAGTCCTTCTTAGCCAGGGCCTGGGGTTGGCGAGATTCTTGGTGACCGCCTTTCTCCTCTGGCCAGTACGTGACCGTGTTCGGACCAAGATGGAGAGAGACATCCTGGCTGACGTAAACCACCCATTTGTGGTAAAGCTGCATTATGGTGAGACCACAGACCCTACCTGAGTTCCCACCCTTCCTGCCAGCCTTTGCCCTTTCCTGTGGGATGCTGCCTTCCCTGTATATTGCCTACCTCTCACCTGGAAGACCAAGGGAGCTGGGAGCAGAGCTCTGCTGGCTCCACCATTGCCTTTTCCTCTCTCTCCAGCCTTCCAGACTGAAGGCAAGCTCTATCTTATTCTGGACTTCTTGCGTGGTGGGGACCTCTTCACACGGCTCTCTAAAGAGGTGAGCTGACACCCCACTACCGAAGGGCCCCAGTATGGAGCTGGAGGAACAATGAGGCCTCCACTCCCAGGGCCCTGTGAAGGACATGTGGCCTGGATCTGGGACCACCCAGGTCTGCCTAGCAGTCCCTAACCCAGGAACTCACCCTGGGACAGAGTCCACACACTGGCAAAGCCTCTGAGAGTTTCCCCCAAGGAAGGGTTAAGGAGGATCAGGCTCTGAATCAGATGCCACTGTGATGACAGAGAGCTAAGTATGGCTTTCACCTCTCCACCTCCATTCTTCTAGGGCTGCCCTGAGCAGTGCCGTGAGGACAGAAACCCAAATCCCCACAGAAAGCTATTTTAACATTATTTCCCATGCATTAACCAAAAGGATTTTGAACTGATAAAAGAATTTGAGCCAGTTATAAAAATGGGACCACTGGGAGTTCCCTGGTAGTGTAGTGGCTTAAGGCTTCAGCGCTATCAACACTGCAGCCTGGGTTCGTTTCCCAGCCAGGGAACCACCCACATACCAAAAAAAAAAAAAAAAAAAAAAGGTACCACTGATACAATTCAAACTTTAGAAGAGAAGCAAACATTTTTTAATTTTTAAAATGTTATTTTACTGTTTGAATAAGTAATACATTTACATGATTGAAAAGAAAAATATTCATTGAGAAGTTTTCCTCTCACCCCATCCCCCTTTCCCCCCACATAGGTAAACATTTTTATTCATTTCTTGCTTAAGATTCCCACATGTCTTTGGAAATACAAACCATTCTGATATTTGTTCTCAATCCCAAACCCCACCTTCTTAGATAAAAAGTGCTGTTCTGTGATACTGTTCTGTACCTTGCTTTTTTCAAAACAGTGTATCTTGATTGACCCATCTCAGAACATGGGGAAACTTCTTGTAGTTTATGGCACTCCATCATTAAGGGAGAGACAGTTATTCCCATCTTCTACTGCTCAACCTTTGGGCTGTTTCCATGCTTTTGCTATTCCAAGCAACGTCACAATGAGTGACTTGTATATTAGTCATTTCACACCTCAAACCACTTTATAAAGAGTAGGGTGGACTTTTGGGATCTCTAAGGATCCTCCCCAAGATGGACTCTTGGCACTAGGAAGCTGCTGACTACCCAGTGCCCTAGCTCCTCAGTAAGAGGCAATCCCAGCTGAAGTCCACTCTGGCCCATTGCAGGTTATGTTCACGGAGGAGGATGTGAAGTTTTACCTGGCCGAGCTGGCTTTGGGCCTGGACCACCTGCACAGCCTGGGCATCATTTACAGAGACCTCAAGCCTGAGAAGTGAGTCAAGCTGCAGCACCCCTGCCTGCCCCCCGCCCCCAGCCTCCCTAGGGAGTGCAGAGACCGATCCTGTGGTCTCTTCTAGGACAGGGCCACCCTAACTGGAGTGGGTGTAACTCTCCTCAAGAAAATACCCCTCCCTTGGGCTGCCCCATGAATGGGTGAGTCCAGTGGAGTGGTGGTAGCAGCAGGCTCACCTTGGGGGGGCTGCCTAATCACTAGTGCTGCCATCAACAGAGGCCAGGCACCTCCATGCAGGTGCATTGCCTGCCGTTTTTTGCTAATTCATTGTGATGCCTGAAATGCAACCATTAAAGATTATTGCTTTATATGACCTCTCTAGAATTTTCCTTAACATCTAAATATTCTCAGATGGTAACTTGGGAGACAGGGGCCGGTGCTAAGGTGCAATGAGATCTAGCTTTATAGTTAGGCAAACCCAAATTTAAATCTTGTGTGTACTACTTCAAATCTTGTCTCTGCTAGCTCTGTGACTAGGGAGTTTCTTAACCTCCCTGAGCCTTAGCTTCCCCCTTGTTAAAATGGGCCCATTAGTCTACATGGTTGTTTCAAGGATTAGCAAAACAGTAGGCAGCACACCTGCATGGCACCATTACCACCCCAGTCCACCCACCCATTCATCAGATAGGGAGGATCGCCTTCTCAGGGCTGGGCCAAACCCCACAACCCCTGTGGTGTCACCAGAACCCACCAAGGAGCCATGGCTGAGGGCCCTAACTCCCCTGTCTCCATTACAGCATCCTTCTGGATGAGGAGGGCCACATTAAACTCACTGGTGAGTGGAAGGCACCTGCTCCCTCAGGTACCAGGGGAGGGCAGGACAGGTTCTTGATCGGCCTGAGCTAAATGCTAAGGGATCTGTTCTTCCTGAGAGACCGTGCCAGGCATGTGGAGGTGGTCAGAAGCCCGGGCCCAGACTTGGAATGGCTTGGGTTTGAACCCCAGCTCTCCACTGTGTAACCTTGGGCAAGTCACCTAGCCTCTCTGAGCTTCAGCTTCCTCATGAATGTCCTGGAGGTGATGCCCTCAGGCCTCTGGGTAGGGGGGTTGGTATACAGGGGTGGCAGCAGGGAAGGCAGGGATGTCCTGAAAATATGTCCTATTGCCCACTTTGCTGCAGACTTTGGCCTGAGCAAGGAGGCCATTGACCACGAGAAGAAAGCCTATTCTTTCTGTGGGACGGTGGAGTATATGGCCCCCGAGGTCGTCAACCGCCAGGGCCACACCCACAGTGCAGATTGGTGGTCCTACGGGGTATTGATGGTGAGTACCCAGACAGGGCAAAGCATCCAGCCTAGGCCTCAGATCTCGGTTTCCCCATCTGTGTAGTCAGGGGATTGATGGTCTCTAAGGCTCTCATCCTGTCCTCTCACAGCCAAGCTGGACTTACTCTCAACCCAGCTGTAGTTTCCTTCCTTGGAAGGATTTTAGGCTTGGTCGCACTTGAGGTGTCTCCCATCTAGGATTGGGCTTCTCCCCAGCTTTGGGCCTCTACTACTGTTCCTGGTGTTCTGATTGACAGAAGGGAGAGGGACAGTCATAATTCTTTATCCAGGTGAATCTCCAGTAGCCCAGCAAGAATCCTGGGAATGGAGCTAAGTGGCCTGGGAAGAGGTGGGGGCTATGGGAGATGGGGACTAAAGCCTGAATAGACCTTTATCCTCTGCAGTTTGAGATGTTGACGGGCTCCCTGCCCTTCCAGGGGCAGGACCGGAAGGAGACCATGACACTGATTCTGAAGTAAGCACCAGACCCTCCCTGACACCTCAGGGTCCCTTCATACCTTCATACCTGGGAGCCAGAGTAATATCTGATACCTGCCCCAGATTCCCCATTAATGAGATGCTCCTCTGGGTGAAGCGTTATGCTTTCTAGGGCCCCCTTTTCATCCCCCAGGGCCTGTGGGAGGGGAATCCCAGAAGTCTTTGGGAAGTGAGTTAGCAGATGGCTTGTCTGGACTGAGCTGGAAACTAGACCTGGACAGAAGCGGGAGGGCCACTGGGGTGGGGCTCAGGCCTGATGAGACCTGGGGACTATTTCAGGGCGAAGCTAGGCATGCCCCAGTTTCTGAGCACGGAAGCCCAGAGCCTCCTACGGGCCCTCTTCAAGCGGAATCCTGCCAACCGGCTCGGTAAGCAGCCCTAGCTCAGGGGAGGGGAGGGGTACAGCTGCAGCCTAGGCCATGGGGCCACATCTGGGGCTGAAAGGGACCGTTGTCCTTTGTGTGGGCAGACAATGCCGCTGGCCACCCTGCTTTCTGGCTCCATGTGTGATGTTTGGGGCAGGGGGGTGACCTGCGTGTAGGGGAAAGGCAGGAACTGAGTCATCCGCACTCTCCCTGGGGACAAAGACAGAGGCCCCCACACAGCTCCTCCTCCAAGGCTGCTGGCACAAGAGGAAGAGCATGAGCACAGGCATCAGAAGGCTCAGGTCCCAACCTCGGTCCTGTGTTAGGTCCCCACTGCCTGGCACACAGTAGTCCCACCATAAATAGTTGTTGAACAAATGAATGCTGTTTATGAGCTAAGTGACCCAAGGCAGCTGACATAACTTTCGGGAGCCCCAGGTCCTTGTCTTCATGGGACATGATGATCTGAAGCCCTGTTGATTAAATAAAGTCACATGAGGGAGTTCCCCAGTGGTGTAGTGGCTAGGCTTCTGCACTGTCAGCGCTGTGGCCTGGGTTCGATTCCCAGCCAGGGAGCTACCCCCCCCCCCCCCCGCCCGCCCCCAAATAAAAATAAGAAATAAATAAATAGTCACATGAATGTGCCTGGTGTGTAGTAGCTGCTCAGCATGTCTTAGATCCTTGGCTCCTGGGTTCACCTGGACCATGACCAGCTTTGAAAGGTCCAGTCGTGCCCCTGGGGTTGAATGGAGTGTAAGCTTGTCTGGTGCTGACAAGGGTAGTGGGATAAGAGCAACAGGGATGGGGCCTGAGGTGGAAGGGAAGTGGGGGTCCTTTGCAGATCTCAGAACAAGTCCAGCCTTTGTCCTAACTGTGGCCTTGGGCAAGTTGCCTAACCTCTCTGGGCCTTCTCCCATCAGTGCCTTGGAGCTGGATCATAAGGAGCCTCAGAAAATGGAAAATTCTAAGAAAGTGGCCAATAGGCAATAGGCCTTGGGGTGTGATGGCTGGGTGAATTTGGGATAGAGTGAGCCCATCCTCCCCAATGCGCCCAGTGGACTGCTTGCTCCAGCCACTGGTCCCAGACCAATGAGGCTACTTGGTGGACAGGGTGGTGTCTGGGAGGTGGACCATCAGGGCACACCCCACATCTGGGCTCTTTCAGGCTCCGGCCCTGATGGGGCAGAGGAAATCAAGCGGCACGTCTTCTACTCCACCATTGACTGGAATGTGAGTGTGTCTGTCTGCCCCAGTGCACTTATCAGGGCTTTAGCTGTGGTGGGCGGGAGCTTCTCCTGACATGAGGGCCTCAGATGGGGAACAGAGGGTGGCAGCATGGCCTTGGAGGCAAGGGCTGGGCTCCCAAGGGCAAGCAGTTACGTCCCTGTCTGTGTAGCTTGTGCTCCAGGCCTATCACCTCCTCCTGCATGGGGCTTCTGGTGGGCTGTGGGGGTGCCAGAGTGACCAGAATACCCACCCCACCTTACAGAAGTTGTACCGTCGTGAGATCAAGCCGCCCTTCAAGCCAGCCGTGGCACAGCCCGATGACACCTTCTACTTTGACACTGAGTTCACGTCCCGTACACCCAAGGGTACGTCTCTTTGTCTGGTTTTGCTTGAGCTGGTATAGGAAGGAAGCAGGGCATCAGGGGCACCTTGGGACGCAGGGGTAGTCAGGATTCTGGCAGACCTAGGTGTGTGGGCAGACAGGCGGGTGGGTCTCTGACTCTTTGTCCCCATTTCATCCTGCCTGACTCCCACTCCAGGGCTCAATGGGCTCTTTGTGTCTAGGTGAGGGGGTGGGAGTGAGTGGGTGGTTGAGGCCACAATAGAAGTCAGGACCCCTGCTTCGGGCTCTTCCAGCCCACTAGGAAGACCAAACACATGAGGCTCACATACACGTCAGGGCTGAAGAATCTGACCCAGCAAAAACACAAGGTGGAGATAGTCTGGCGGAGCAGAGGTGACAGCGCCCGTAGGTCAGGGGCAAGTGTGGGAATCTGCTTTGGCTACTCTGGCTGCCAGTCCTCAGTGTACTCATCTGAATAGGTCGCTGGTGATACTGCAAGGAAGTGGCTTCTGGGAAGGAGCCGGGTAAACCCTAACATTTTGGCCAGATACAGGGGGTGGAGCTCCAGAAGGCCTCCCGGAGGGGCAGGTTTTAGCAGAAGGGGTGCTTTCCTCACTGGCTTGCACATCTGTGATGACAGGGACCATAGCACTTCTCCGAGCAGTTTGTCCCATCTTCATTTATCTGACAGGTATTATGTACAAACAGTATGTACCAGGTTCCTACTGTGTGCCAGCCATTTGGGGATTGATGGTGAACAAGACAGACCTAGGCTGTAGGAGGGGGTAAGACATGGAAACAGCCACTGGGCGATGTGACAGGGGCAGTTAAATAGGGGCCAGGGGCTGGAGGAGCAGCCTTAGGCAAGGCTTCTCAGAATAGAGAGTGGGTGAGCTGAGCCTTGGATGGATGAGGAGTAAATTACCTAGTGAGAGGGAAAAGCATGTTCAGTGGTTCCATCTCCTCTAAGGATCTGAGAAGTCCGACCGGGCTGAACTGCATAGTGGGGAGTGAGGAGGCTAAGATCACGGGGACCTCAGTTGCCAAGCTGGGGAGTTGGACTTTCTCCTGAGGGCAGATGGGAGCATGTGAAGGGTACAATCAGGGAGTGGACTGGTTGAAACCATCCCCCTGGCTGCTTCGTAGAAGATGGACCTGAAGGGGCAGACCTGTGGCAGAAAGGCCGGGAAGAGGCATCCAGGAAGGGACGATGTGTCTTGGCCTAGGCCAGGCACAAGATATAGGGGTCTTTTATCTTTGTGTGTCAGGGCTAGGCTGGTCTGAACACAAGAGAACAGATGGGCTAGCTAAGGACTCCTGGATGAGGGGTCCTGCTCAAGCTCCCACCATGCCCAGCTACTGAGGAAGGCATGGAAACCCCACGGTCTCCATTTGCTGGGGTCCCTCGGGTCAGGGGCACCTCCTCAGGCTCACATCCCCCCACCATTCCTGCAGACTCCCCAGGCATCCCCGCTAGTGCTGGTGCCCATCAGCTGTTCCGTGGCTTCAGCTTCGTGGCGACCGGCCTGATGGAGGATGACGGCAAGCCTCGGGCTACACAGGCACCGCTGCACTCAGTAGTACAGGTGAGGGGGCAGGCGACTGCTGCCCACTTGTCCTTTTCCCACCTAGAAGCCAAGAACGGCTGAAAACACAGGCTTTGGAGTTAGACGGGGCTGGGTTCAAATCATGTGTAGCCCATTAGGCCTCCAAACCTCCCTGGGCCTCGTCAGTGAAAAAGGGATGACAACGTGGATATAAATTTCCCAGCACAGCCAGGGACGTTATCAAGCCTTGATAAGTGCACGGGGCTGCCCAGGGTGATGGTGCTGGGAGGTATCTACCAGGTCCCCAGCAGGGATGGGTGGCAGGGGCCTCATGCCTCCTTACACTTGTCCTCCATTTGCACACTTTCCCGGCTCCATGGAAAATTTAGAATTGAGAGCCAAGAATGTAGGCTCTGGAGCTTATAGCCTGAGTTCTGAACTTCCAACGGGAGGGACTTTGAGACATGCTTTCTGTGCCTCAGTTTCCTCATCTGCAAATGGGGGTAATGATAGAAACTTTCTCCGTAGGATATTGTGAGGATTACGTAAGTTAATGTGTTTAAAGTTAGCATGACTATGTAATTTATTATCCCACTGGGACATCTTTGTTCAGGACAAATATTAAACCAGACTGGGTATGAGGACAACAGGTATAAATCAGGGCTGTCCATGCGACGTGCAGTCACCTTATGGAAGTTCTTAGAATAGTGCCTGCCGCAAACTAAGCACCATGAATATTTGCTGTTGCCAGTATCTTGGAATCTTGAGACACCTCGTGAGATGGGGACTCTGGCACTCAGGGGAGGGGTCAACTCATCCAAGGCCACAGTAAGTGGCAGAGCTGCGACCCAGCTCAGGGTGCCTGTGTCCAGCCTGCCCCAGTTTCTCAGAGCCACAAACCTCTTGATGTGTGTGTTGTAGCTCTATTGCCTGCCCCCTCTACCACCCTCTGACCATAGGGTGGGAGCCAGTGAGTGTGCCAATGATAGAGAGTGGGAAACTGAGGCCCAGAGAAGGGCAGATTCTTGTTCAAGGTGACACGGTCAACATTCTACCCCAAGCCTCCTGGTTCTTGCCTGGTGCTATCCCCACTGAACCAAAGCCTTGGGTGCTAGGGGATGGCTGGGGGCTTTGCATTCTTGAGCAAGGGGTCAGCCCCACCTCTTGGTCTTCTGCAGCAACTTCATGGGAAGAACCTGGTTTTTAGTGATGGCTATGTGGTAAAGGAGACTATTGGTGTGGGCTCCTACTCCGTGTGCAAGCGCTGTGTCCACAAGGCCACCAACATGGAGTATGCTGTCAAGGTAGACCTTCGACCATATCTCGGTCATGGCTGCTGGTGGGGGGAAGGCCATTGTAGCCTTGGCCCTTTGGTGGGGGAGAGTTGGTGCCTGATGCTCTCTGTGGATGAGTGAAAGGCATATGGTTTGAGACCCCTGGCTCTGCAGTGTGGGCTTCATGGCAGGGAAGGACTCTAGATACTGGACCCCTGACATAGCCACATACACCCCCTTTCCTTAGGTCATCGACAAGAGCAAGCGGGATCCCTCAGAAGAGATTGAGATTCTTCTGCGGTATGGGCAGCACCCCAACATCATTACTCTGAAAGATGTGAGTGGGGGTCCTTGAGACTGGGGTAAGGACTAAGGCACTCGACTCTAGGACTTGTCTTAGGCTGCTGTTCCTTTGACTTCCGATCTTCCTATGCTTATGGGGGAGGTAGGACCTTTGGTGCCACCAGTCTGGCTGTACCCCAAGAGCTCTCCAGTTTAGACTTGGGCATTCTGTGAGAGCTTTTGTGCCTATCAGGGGACCAGTGCCAGCACCCTCCTGTCCAAGGAGGACAGGCTCAGACAGGCGAAGGCCCTGCCAGGACCACTGACTCACAGAGCAGGACACATGCCCCCATCTCATGTCATTCTTTCCTGACCTGGTGAGCTGTTGACCAAGGGGCCCAGGCTTGGCATTGAGTGGAGGGTCCTGATGGTGAGGTCTCCTGCAGGTATATGATGATGGCAAACATGTGTACCTGGTGACAGAGCTGATGCGGGGCGGGGAGCTGCTGGACAAGATCCTACGGCAGAAATTCTTCTCAGAGCGGGAAGCCAGCTTCGTCCTGCACACCATCAGCAAGACTGTGGAGTATCTGCACTCCCAGGGGGTACATCTGGGGTAGGGGGCACGGAAGGGGGGTATCATACTATCAGCAGAATGCATGGGCCATGGGCTGGCCAAGGCAGTGGCAGTCTTTGACAGCCAGACATGGGAGACTAGGTAGGGGTGGGTGGTGGGTGAGTGGATGTATTTAAGGGACAGAGGGAGGGTTGGAGGGAGAGATGAGGCCCAATTGTAAACAGTACCTCCTGTGTGCCAGGCACCTTCTACATTATTTCCTTATATTATCTCGATTTTCATAACAACCCTATGAGATAGGTGTGTTATTGGCCCACTTTACAGATAAGAAGACTGGGGCCCAGAGATGTGAGGTCACATAACCAGGGAAGAATGGAGCCAGAATGTCTGTCTGAGGAATTTGGATGGGGCACTGCCAATGGGGAGTGGGTTTTTGAGTTAGGAAGCAGCAAGGTCACTGTGGGGAGGTGACTCTGGCTGTGTGTTGGGCTGCTAGGACTGAGGAAGTGGGTTCGAGAGGAAATGCTGCGGGAAACTCAGCAGATGCCATAGAAGAGGTGTAAGTCCAAACGGCAGGACTTGGCCTTTATCATGGCGCAAGGAAGAGGTGGAAAAGTTCCTTATAGTGTATTGAAGCCAAAACAGTTAGCATGAGTTTCTCTCTGGACGAGATGATGTTTTAGGGCAGGCTAGTCCAACCTGTGACCCGCGGGCCGCATGCCACCCAGGACGGCTTTGAATGCGGCCCAACTCAAATTCGTAAACTTTCTTAAAACATGATGAATATTATGTACGGACCTCTTTTTAGCTCATCAGCTATCATTAGTGTATTTTTTTGTGTGGCCCAAGACAGTTCTTCCAGTGTGGCCCAGGGGAGCCAAAAGGTTGGACTCCCCTGTTTTGGGGGGCTTCCAATCAGACAGTATAGGGTCAAGAATGCAGGCTCTGGGGGATTCCCTGGTGGTGTAGTGACAGTCACTGCTGCATCCTGGGTTTGATCCCCGTTCAGGGAACCAACCAAAAAAAAAAAGAAAGACAAAAAAGAATGCAGGCTCTGGAACCCGACTGGCCGTCTCCAAGTGCTGTGGGGAAGTTGGGAAAGTCTCACCTCCCTGAGCCCCTCTCACCTCTCCGCTGCAAACAAGACCTCCACCTCACAGGGTGGATGTGGGATGGGGTGCTGTACCAGGCAAGTGCAGGCTGGGGGGAAATGCCACCTAAACATTAGGGGGAAATAGGACCAGATTGTTACTGCATCCTTTTTTTTAAATTAACTTTTTATTATGAAAAAATTTCGGAGTTCCCTGGTGGTGTAGTGGCTTAAGGCTTCGGTGCTGGCGCTGTCAGCGCTGCGGCCTGGGTTCGATTCCCGGCCAGGTAACTACCCACATACCAAAAAAAAAGAAAAAAAAAAAAGAAAAAATTTCAAGCATATACAAAACTAGAATAGATAATGAACCCCCAGATACCCATCACGAAATGTAAAAATTATGTAGGTTTTTCTCTCGCTCCCTTCCTTCCTTTTTCCTTTCTTCCTGTCTCCCTTCCTTCCTTCCTCCCTCTCTGTTTCTTTCTCTTTCTTTTTCCTTTCTTCCTTCACCTTCCTCCCCTTCCTCCCCTTTCCTTCCTTCTTTCCTTTCTCCTTTCCTCCCCTCCCTGTTTCCCTCCCTCCCTTCCTTTCTTCCTTTTTCCTTTGACTTCCTCCCTCCCTCCTGCTTTTATTTCTCCTTTCTTCCCCTTCCTCCCTTTTCTTTCCTTTTTTTTTCTTTCCTCCATTTCCTTAGACCCTTTCTTTTTCATTTCCTCCCTCCTCCTTCTTTCCTTCCTTTCTATCTCCTTTCCTGCCCTCTCTCCCTCCCTTCCTTTCTTCCTTTCTTTTTTCTTTCCTTCCCTTTCTTCTCCCTCCCTATTTTCTTTCCTCCCCTCCCTCCCTCCCTCCCTCCCTTCCTTTTTTGTTGTTGCAGAGGTAACTTTCCCAACTTTTATTGAGGAAAAAGTTCAAACCTATGGAAAAGTTAAAAGAACAGTGCAATGAAAACTATTTCCCTTCTAGATTCACCAGATATTAACAATCCATCACATTTGCTTTATCATTCTTTTTCTGTCCCTATGTCTCTCTCTCTCCATAAATACATTTTTTTACGGGTGCATCTGAAAGGAAGTCACAAACTTTGTGACACACATACTTAAAATTAAAGTATTTCAAAGCATATCTTAGACCTTACATCATCTTACTTGTATATCTGTCGCTCTAAAAAAGGCAAACATTTTCTTTCATAACAACTAACAAAATGAATGGTTGTTTTCACATTGTACCCAGTCAATAGACACATTTCCCCTGTAGTCCAATCATGCCCACTCCTGTCATTCACATGTTCTGTCCTTAGAGCTCTTCTAAAACCAAGAGAAAATGGACACACAGCACATCTTACGTGTATAATGCGATGAGTTTTGTTAAATGTGGGCAACCATGTAACCTCCACAGTAAAAGCCCATTTATGCCACTGACGTACTGGAGAGACCATTCCTGTGGAATGTGTCTGCTTGCTTCCTCGTGACATCATTTTAATTCTTTCCCTGTTGCCTGTGTTTCCTGTCAACCTCAAGTGCTCTAAAGTTCCACGTCGATTCAGCTTCGGCTTCCTTTTGGGAGTGATGAGTTAAAAACACTTCATGGGAGGTGCAGTCGTGTCACATTGCCATAAATGTCAGGTGGTCACAGTCTGGGAATGGGTGAAAGGGCAGCCAGCGGTGGGTGCCTGCCTGATGGTGTGTTGTAAACCAGCCCTTCACAAAATGGCTCCATCCTTCCAGGAGCTCTCCCTGAATCAGCTATTTCATTAGAGTTTGCAAAAGTGGCAATGTTTGATTCCAGTTTATTCGGGAGGATTCTTTTGTAAAAAAAAAAAAAAGAACTTTATCTCATAACCAGAGCTTCAATTTGGTTAGCACATGTACTGTTATGGTCAGGTTTGAAGTGGTTTTGGTTTTCGAAATGGCCATTGCAAGCAGACTAGTATTTAAATAGGTCAGACAGTCAATGTGTTTCCTTTTCCTGTTTTGTTCTCGGGTGAGTACTAGTTAAAGTTACCCCCAAGAAGGTCTAGAAGACAGTGAGTTTCCAGTGGGTCAAAACAGAGAAGGACTTTCTAGAATGGAAGCTACTTCCGAAAATAGTGAGCCTCACCCCCGCCCCATAGCTCCAAGCACAGACAGCCCCTTGGTACAGGTGTTACAGGAGAGAGTGGTCTCTTTCCCAAAGCCGGAGTCTGTGGGTCTCCAAAGCTTCTGGCCTTTTCAAAATACCAGGGACACATGATGAGGAAATGGGAAGCTCTTGTTGAATCCAAACATGGAGGGAGCTTCTCTGGCCTGATTATGCATTGGCAATGCCTGTGGTTTAGAAGCTGGGAATCCCACACAAGCTGAGGGATGGGAAGCAGCTAACAAGCAGCAGCCTCCACTGGGACCTCCTATATCTTTTTATTGAAGTTTCATGTAAACACAAATCATAATGTATAAGTCAGTAAATTTTCAAAAAATGAATACACCCAGGTAACCAGCACCCAGATCAAGACACAAAGTATTTCCAGTTTCCCCAAACTCCCTGTGCCCCTTGCAGTCCCTGCCCATGCCCTGAGAATAACATTCTAAGTTACCTTCTAAAAGCTTATCTTAATTTTGCCTGTCTTTGAATTTTATACAAACGTACCTTTTTATATCTGAGTTCTGCCACTCGACATTCTCTCGAGACTGTTGTGTGGCTGCATTCACTCATTTTTGATGTGGTGGAGTTTCTGCTGTACGAACAGACCGTAATTGAATTGTCCCTTTTACGGTTAATGGACTTGGGATTGTTACCAGTTTTTGACATGACAAATAATGCTGCTGTTACATTCTAGTACTTGTCTCTTGATGAACATATACTTTGGGTGTATCCCTAGCAGTGTAATTGCTGGATCATAGTGTGTGTGTATGTTCATCTTTAGTAGGTGTTGCCAGTTTTCTAAAGTTTTACCAATTTACACTCTGACCAGAAGCTCGCCAACCCTTGGTATTTTTCCTCTTTTAATCATAGCCTTTCTGGTAGATAGGGAGTGGTGTCTCACAGTGCTTTTAATTTGCACGTCCTAATGACTAATGAAGTTGAGCACCTCTTGGTAGTGTTTATTGCCATTTGGACAGCCTCTTTTATGAAATGCCTGTTCAGGTCTTTTGTCCATCTTTAGAAATTGGATTGTCTGCCCTTTTCGTCTTATTTTGCAAGAGTTCTTTGTTTAATATATGAAGCCCTTTTATTTATTTATTTATTTATTTATTTATTTATTTTTGCTTTTTGGTATGTGAGTAGCTCCCTGACTGGGAATCGAACCCAGGCCGCAGCGCTGACAGCGCCAGCACCGAAGCCTTAAGCCACTACACCACCAGGGAACTCCCTGAAGCCCTTTTAAATCTCAACTTCACTCATGTTGTTTCTATAGAGTCCTCAGCCTGGTGGGGACAGCCTGTTTGAGAACTCAATAGAGAGTCATACTTTGGCTTCTCTGTTTAACAGATGACTTACATAGAAAGATGTCACTTTTTTTTTTTTTTTTTGGCCATTCATAGGCCCCTAAATGCATATCCTTTGATGATGGTGATGATGAGAGATGCTTTTGCTGCTAATGAGAGCTGGCTGTACATAGCACTTTCCCCAGACCAGAGTTCTAAGCACTTACATGCATTGGCTTAAAGCCTCCGTAGTATCATGCATCCATTCATTCAGAGAGATATTTATTGAATACCTACTATGTGCTAGGAACCTTCTAAATGCTGGGATACAGCAGTGAGCAAAACACTCACAGAGCTTACAATCCAGTAGGCAGATTCAGAAAACCATTAAGTAAATATTATGTCAAATAGTGGTAAATGCTGTGGGTAAAAATAAAGCAGGGGAAAGAAGCTAAGGAGCACTGCTCAGGGATTGCCATTTTATATGGAATGGTCCTGGCCTTCCTGATAAGGCAACATTTTGAGTTGGCACCTAAAGGGAAGAGAGAATGAGCCAGGCAGACGCCTGAGGGAAGAGTGTTCCAGAAAGAGGGAACAGCAAGTACAAAGGCCTGGAGGCAGAAGTGTGCTTGGCATGTGGAAGGAAGAGCAAAGAGGCTGGTGGGGCCTAGAAGACCAACGTGCAGGAGATGTGGGTGAGGGTCAGGGGAGAGATGAGGTGAGGCCACACAGGCCATTATATATTTTAATGGGAGAGCCCGCCGAGCTTGCTGATGGATTGGTTTGTTGAGGAGTATGAGAAAATGAGGAACTGAGAATGCCTCTTAAGATTTTGACCCAAGCAATTGGAAGGATGGAGTTGCCATTAGGTGAGATTGTGTGATAAGCAGATTTGAGGGGAGAAGTGAGGAGTGGAGGGTGGTCAGGTAAAATTAGAGCTGCCCCATAGACCCTGACATAAGATTTCAAGTTGGCAGTACCAGCAGCACAAAAGGTCCCATTTCAGCCTCTTCCCCTCCTTGGAGATTCTGGGTCTTTCTGTCCCTCTGTCTGGGCCCATCTTCCTAACTTTCCCATCCCTAACAGTTGACCTGGGCCATCGCAGCTTGTCTCACTGTGAACTGACCCCAGCCCTCTGCCCCCAGGTTGTACATAGGGACCTCAAGCCCAGCAATATCCTGTATGTGGACGAGTCTGGGAACCCTGAGTGCCTTCGCATCTGCGACTTTGGCTTCGCCAAGCAGCTGCGGGCTGAGAATGGACTCCTCATGACACCTTGCTACACTGCCAACTTCGTGGCACCTGAGGTGAGTGGCCCAGCCTCCTTAGCTGTGAATGAGGACTCACATTCTTTGTGGCCTTGACCAAGGTACCGATGAGGATCTAGCCCCTGGCTCGGATCCTTGTCCTCCCATTCAGGGAGTAGCAGGCAAGCACATGGGGCCGCTTGCCACTGCCCCTCAGACTATGCTCCCTGGCCTGCCTTCCTGCCAGGTGCTGAAGCGCCAGGGCTACGATGAAGGCTGCGACATCTGGAGCCTGGGCATTCTGCTCTACACCATGCTGGCAGGGTGAGTGCCCCGTGGGCCTGGACCCGCTTCCAGCACCCGCCCCTTCCTCCAGCCCTAGTGTACAGGCTGGGGTGCTGCTTGTCTAATGGGAGAACCCTGCCTCAGGAAGCTCTGACAATAGGGACATGACTCTGCCTTTGGGAGCTCCCAGTCTGAATGGAGAGATACAGCCCCCGACCCTAGCCCTAGCCCCCTCCAGGATAGAAACCAGAGGCTATACCCAGACTGGGTGGAATTTTCTCCAGATACACTCCATTTGCTAACGGACCCAGTGACACACCAGAGGAAATCCTGAGCCGGATTGGCAGTGGGAAGTTCACCCTCAGCGGGGGGAATTGGAACACAGTTTCAGAGACAGCCAAGGTGAGTCTCTGAGGCCTGGACCCACCTCATCTGGGGGAAGGGAGGCAGGGTCCCATCCTAGGGCTTTTCAGCAGGTCAGGAACAGGTAGGTGACCTGAGGCTGTGTTTCTCCAAGTGGAAGATTCCCAGGCAGCCTCCCCACCTCCACCTTGTTTGGACAACTTAGTGATCATGCACTGGCCCCTCTCATTTTCTGGGCTCTGCAGGACAGAGGGCTGTAATCACAGCCCCTGCCTTGGGGGAACTTAGTGTAGGGGGAGATGGCGGGCTTGCACGCAAGGAACAGAGATGCCAGGCAGCAGAGTCCTCCTGGCTAGGAGTATGAGCAGTGGAGGCACAGAGCAGAGCTACTGACCACACCAAAGAGAGGCTTTCTCAGAAGAGGGAACATTTGAGCTTTCAATATTACCAGGTTTTCAGTTATGGGAACCTCTATGCCAAACACTAGGTTGAGCCCTTAATGAGCAGAACCACCTCACGTCAGCCTCGTAAGGCAAATATTGCTGTTTATTCATTTCTCAGAGGGGAAACTAAGGCTCAGAGAGTTGAAGTAGCTTGCCCAGGATCCTCAGCTGATGAGCAAAAGAGTCAGATTTTGGGGTCTGACCAACCCCAACCTTAGGTTCTTCCCACCTTCTTGCAATGGGTTCTAGAAGCTGAAAGGGAAAGGAAAGGGTATTCCAGGAAGAAGTCCCAAAGCAGGGCCTCAGGAGGCCCTGGAGCAGTGTGTGGAATGGATTGCAGGGGCTCCTGCAAGGGTTCAGGCAGGAGATGGTTGCCTTGCTCATTCCCCATCAGGAGGACACAGCTGGTTGCCCCCTTGCTGGCTCCTCCCACCCCCCCCTTGCCTTCTGTGCCCCCAGGACCTGGTGTCCAAGATGCTGCATGTGGACCCCCACCAGCGACTCACGGCTAAGCAGGTCCTGCAGCACCCATGGATCACCCAGAAAGACAAGCTTCCCCAGAGCCAGCTATCCCACCAGGACCTACAGTTGGTGAAGGTACGATCACCCGGGCTGCTGGGCATCCAGGGGCCTAGGCTAAGGATTTGGGGTGGTAGAGCCAGGAGATTCCATGTCTGTCTGTCCTCAGGGAGCCCCTTCTAACATGCAGAGGTGTCAACAGTACACTCACAGGCCCCCTAGTCCTCTGGGGGACACAGCCCCTGACCTGTGAAGCCTCTAGTCTGATGTAAGAAGCAGAACTGATGGCCAGGAAGGACCACCAGGGCTGCATGAACAGTGGGCTGGGTGGGCTGTGGAACACTGGGAGGAGCTACCTGGCTCTGGAACATGTGTCTTCCCCGCTCCTGCCTGTGTCTGCCACCATGATGAACTGACCTCCCACCATCTCTCCCAGGGAGCTATGGCAGCTACATACTCTGCACTCAATAGCTCCAAGCCCACCCCTCAGCTGAAGCCCATCGAGTCATCTATCTTGGCCCAGCGGCGGGTGAGGAAGCTGCCGTCCACCACCCTGTGAGGAGCCAGGACATCTAGGCCGCAGGGCGGTGCTAGCTCGATGGAGGCTGCATACTTCCCAGAGGGAGCAGGCCTGAGTCACAGGGCCAGAGGAAGCAGAGCCCGAGCGGCCCAGGGAGCAGCCAGCCCGACCACCCCAGTGAGGGTGTGAGAAGTGCCTTCTCCTTCCCCAGGATGTACTCTTCTCGGCTCAGGCTCTGCTGGTGGAAATCGATTCACTGTACAAACTCTTATTTTTTTTTAAGGAGAAACAAATGACATCAACCATCATGGATTTTTAAAAGATCCATCGCCTTTCTGGGAACAGACATAGCCAGTGCAGCCCCAGGAGGGGCACTGAATCACACTAGGACTCTCTATGGCTGAGATTCCTTAGAGCAGCTTTGGGGCCCTATGTGGGGGCCCCCACAATTGGCCATCGGTAGCCACCTACCCCCACCTCTGAGGCAGTCAGCACCGCCTTCCACAGCCCTTGGCTGCTTAGCAGAACTTGCCACACCCCCGGTCAGCTTCTCCATTCTGTCCTGCTGGCGGCTCTGGGACCACTTCCTGCTCCAGGACGGGGTGGTGGCCCCGTGGCTCTTGGCTCCGGGCACCAGCATCCACACACGTCCCGCCAGCGAGACCCTGAAGTCAACTGGGGCTGCTCCGGAGGAGGGTCAGAAAGCACTTTTGGGCTGACTTCTGAGGGGCGGGCCAGGAGGGGCAGGGGCTTTTTTCTTTCTTCCTCAGCTGGTAACTCAGGGTTCATCTGTCCATGGCCTTTCTAATAAACTTACAGTTGAGTTGAAGCACGCTTACCTCCACTTTTCATTCCTAAATTTGCCCTCTGCTCTCGGTGGTAAGGACTCCGGCAGTGACAAATAATGGACCAAGAGTCCATTAGCCCAGCTGCTTGGAGCTCAGGTCATCTGGGGAGTATGTGGGGGTCCCACGGGCCATGCCCACACACCCCTGCCAGGGGATATTATGCTGTTTTTAACAGTACAGGTATTAGTCACTGCTGACCAAGTGCCAGGCACTGTGTCTGGGCCTTGTGTGTATATCTCACTTAATCTTAACTCTGTGAGATAAATGCTATTATTATCCCTGTTTTATAGATGGAAAAACTGAGGTTCCAAGAGGGAGTGACATTGCTTCATGCAACACAGTTTTTCTGAGTGCCTATTCTGGCCCCACTCCAGAACTGGTGAACCCAGTAGAAAGCAGGGTCATTGTTTTCATGGGTCTTACTTCCTAACAGGGAAACGGACAAGTCACAAACCAAGGTCAGCTACTGAGAAAACATATGTAGAGTTAACTTGGGGTGAGAGATGGGGTAATCAGGGAAGGCCTCTCTGGGGACGTGACCCCGAAGCTGAGATCCAAATGATGAGAAGAGGCCAGCCAAGACCAGTAGGCAGAGGGCAGAGTCAGGACAAAGGCCCCAAGGGAGAAACAGGCTGGGCATGCTTAGGGACTAGAGAGAGGTCGGTGTGGCTTTGATGTCAGGGCCAGGGTTTGCATAAGATGAAGCTAGAAAGGAAGGCAGAGGCCAGTCATGCTGGGCTTGGTAGGCCAGGGTAAGGAGTTAGGGTTTCATTCCAAGTGGCATGCAAATCCTAAAAGAATTTAATTAAGCAGGAGAGTGACATGATTTGATTTATATTTTTAAAAGACCATTCCAACTAATGTGTAGAGAATTCAGGGAGGACAGGGGATGGGCAGAAAGCAGGGTGACCGGGTTGGTGGCTACTGCAGTAGCTCAGACAAGATGAGGTGGCCTGGACTAGGGTCGTGGGAGTGGAGATGGGGAGGGAGTGGACAGGATCAGGACATGCTTTGAAGGTAAAGCAGACTGCACTTGCTGGCAGTTTGGATATAGAGGCTAAGGGAAAAAGGAGATTCGTGGATATCTTCTAGATTTTTTTACTTGAACAGTTTGAGTACTGAGGGGAAAACTGGGGAGGAACAGTTTTAAGAACTTTGAGAGACACCTTTTAAATACCCAAGTAGAGATGTCAAATAAGAGTTGTAATTAAAAGTTGGAGTTCTGGAGAGAGGTCTGGATTGGAAATGTAAATTTGGGAGACGTTAGTTTGGAGAAAGTTTATAGAGCCAAGACACTGGCTTTTCGAAGTGGACTAGCAGCATCGCCATCATCTGGGAGCTTATTAGAAATGTGGAATCTCAGGCCCATCCCCAGATCTCCTCAGTCAGAATCTATATTTTAATGAAATCTGCATGTGCCTTGTGTGTACATTAAAATTTGAGAAGTCCTATTGTCGGGACTGAGGGCAGAGGAGAAACTGAGGCTGGCATATACTAGCATTTAAGGACAGCCTGGAGGCAGGAGAGCCAGCAGGAGGCTGACATGACAGCCGGTAAGCAGGGACCTGCTCATCCGGGAGAGATTGAAGCCTTATGAGCCAGGGCTGAGAGGTAAGTCCTGTTATGATGGGAAGAGATTCTGACACTAGCGGCTCAGCTTCAGAGCTGGCCAAGGCATGAAGGTTCTGAGCTAGCAGCCTCCCCACAGGGGCAGGAAGGCTGCACACCCACTGAAATACACAGTACTGAGCCCCTAACCTGAGTACGTTCCACTTTTCTGAGACTCATTTTCCCATCTGTGCAGTGAGATCCACATTTCCTGTCCCCCCTACCACACAAGGTTGTCCACCCTAGACCCCATCACCCCAGCTGAAATCCCAAGCATCATCCCTGACTCCTTCCCCCACTTCCCACGTCCAGTCTGCATCCTGGCCCCATCTGGTATTCATTCCCTCCTCCTTCGTCCCTGTCCTCGTATTTGTGTTCTTTGCCACAGCAGCCTAATTGATTCCCTCCCGTCTTTTGTGTCCCCAACATCCTCCAGTTAGAAACACACATCTGACCCAGCATCTGCCCTGGAATGGCTCCTCACTGTCCACAGGACAGAGCCCAGGCATCCTAGCCTGACACTCGGGTGTCTTGTGTGATCTGGCCCCAGCACCAGCACACTCACAGCTTGTCTCTGAACTGCTCACAGGCCTGAACTTCTCGTTCTCCCTCCCCTGGATTCTGTTGCTGCGTGTCCTGGCTAACTTCTACTCCTCCTTCAGAAAACCTCAGATGACACCTCCAGGAAGCCAACCAGAATACCCCAGACAGAGTTGGCAGCCCTCCTTTGGGGTCTCCAGACACTCTTTGTTCGCTTCTCTTTGTACGTCATACTGTTTTAGGAACAGCTTGATGGTGTATTTTCTCCCCACCTGTCTGTGAACCCGAGGGTGTGGGCTGTGTTTGTTCATTTCTGTGCCCACAGCACCTAGCTCAGGCCTGGCACACAATATTTTGGTCCTCAGCTAGTGTTTGTTAAATGGGTGAGCAAGAGAGAATGCAGGATCCGTGGGCTTGATAGTGCTGGGAGAAGTGAAGGAACTACAGACACTTCAGAGCTGCAGGAGCCTGGAAAGGCATCTGGGGAGGAGGAAGGGAAGCTGGTGCTCCCAGGCACAGAGCAGTTAGTATCTTGCTCCAGGCACCAGAAGGAAGATTCAAGAACCAGGAAATGGGTGGTGTAGTGGCTTAAGGCTTCGGCGCTGGTGCTGTCAACGCTGCGGCCTGGGTTTGATTCCCAGCCAGGGAACTACCCACGTACAATAAGTTAATTAATTAATTAAAAAAAAAAAGAAAAAGAAAGAAAGAAAGAACCAGGAAATGGTGATGAGTGGAGTAGGAACCTATAGATGATTTCTCAGCAGCTAAACATCAAAACCCAAATACTTTGCTTCTTTGAGCCTCAGTTTCCCCATTTGCTAAGTGGGATTCATGCCCATCTTGCAGCATCACCTGAAGATCAAATGAGTAAGTGAACATGAACAAGTTTAGGAAGGTAGAAATTGCTGCCTGTACAGTTCAGCTTGTTCTAATTTTCACAAGGTCAGGACAGCCCCCCAAGAAATCAGTGGACTCCAGAATCATAGTTCCCAGCTGCTACCATCTCAGCCAGGTCTTCCTTCTCTGAGGGCCGACTTGCTGGGCTAAACCCGTGAATAGAAATAACCCCACTTGGGGAAACAAATTGCTGATCCAGCTGTCCCCAAGTTCTAGAGTAACTGTTCCCTTTAATGCTCAAATGGTAATCCCTGAGCCCCTGCCCTGCAGGACACCCCTTCCTATAAAATAAGGGCTCCATCTATTAAACAAATACTATGTGGAGGTACTGGACACCAAGTAATTTCCATGCTTTATTTCATTTGATCCTCATGTGAAGGAGATACGATTAATTCCATCCCATACATGAGAAAATTGAGGCTTGGAGGTAAGTGATTTGCCCAAGGACACACCTAAATGGCAGAGCAGAACTCAGAACGACATCTGTGTGATTCTGAAATTCACTCTTAACCAGTGTGCTGCCCCCCTTCTCTGCTTCTGAGAATGCCCAAGGTCTCCTTAAATGTTCCGTAGACCTGTCTGGTTATCACTCTTCTTGGCCAGCCATGTGGTCATAAAGGTTCCTATAATATTGGGGTCTGGTCTCAGTTGGGGGATGTAGTTGTTAGAAAGTTATATTGCCCGGCTGGCAAACAGTACAGAACAAGCTGGGAAGTTTGGGGAGTTTCCTATGGACAGTCTCAAAAGGTAGTGAGTTCCCTGTCGCCTGGGCTGCACATGCAGAGAGCTAATGAGACTTGTCAAATCTTAGAGGAGATTTCCTGCTCCCAGTCAGGGACTGTTCAGATGACCTTACATGTCCCCTCTGAGTTAGGAACTCAGATCCTCAGTGGTTGGCACAGGCATCAAAGTCACTCAGAATTTCTTTCATCTTACCCACTTATGTATTGTGTTTTCCATCATTATTTCTGAGACAGGCATTCTCAGAGAAAAGGCTGGTTTCCTAGGGATGTTAAATATCCAAGCAACTGGTACTTTGGTTAACACATGGATCTAATTCTCTCACCCAAACCTGTAATAAAGTGCCACTAGTCACTTCCATTTAATGGCTATAATATTATAGTAGGCGTGATTTATTGAGTTCCTGCTTTACACTGGGCACAATGTATACGTCATCACCAATACTCAGAGCAATCTCATGAGGTAGGTATTATAATTTCCATCTTGTGAAAAGGAAACTGAGGCTAAGAGAGGAAATTTGCCCACAGCCCCCCATCAAGGAGGTGGCTGAGCCGGGTTCTGAACTCAAATCTACCTGACCCCACAGCTCATACTATGTCACCCAGTGACTCATAGAACTTAACAGTCAGAAGGGCCCTAAGGCCTAGACCCAGTCCCCACCCAGTACAGGAATCTCCCATAGATAGTTATCCGGTTTCTGCAGTGGAGACTCCACCACATCACAAAGCAGTCCCCCGCATGGTGGAAAGTTCCTCCGCTTTGAACTGAGGTCTTCTGAGTAGCTTCCATTTCTTGGGGGGTCCCCATTACCTCCAAAGGGCTTGAGGGGGAAATGACTCAACAGTAACAGGAGGGAAATCTAAAAGAGCACCCCCGCCCCCAGTGGCAGGCTAAGGGTTGATGCTGAGGCTGTGCTGCCAAGAGAGAGAGACCCTATGAGGTGGGCGGGAGGGCTCTCCCCAAGGCCGTGCAGGGGGTCCCCACCTATCCCCTCCAGCCTTGACTCCTGCCCAGCTCATCTGGGAAGGCAGTAGTGAGTGGATAGTGGAAACAGCTCTGGACATGGCATCACACTGGCCTGTAATCATTTCCCAACCCCAATGCTGACCTTTTGTGTGACTCTGAGCAAGTCATTTCACTGCTCTGAGGTTTCCTCAACTGTCAAACAGGGCTACCGTGAGCTTTAAAGGAGAGGGCGTGTGAAGCTTCTACAGAGCTGCTCAGTGATAAGCAAACAGCAACCAGGATGTAGGAAGCAGTTTAGAGTTGTGGTTAAGTGCAGGCTCTGGGGTTAGACTGTCCTGGTTCTCTTGTTTAACTTTGTTCTTGAAATCTAAGTAGTTCTGGGTTAGAACTCAATTTTGACCACTTATTTGTATGACCTCGGGGAAGCCATTTAACTTCTCTGCCTCTATTTCCCTATCTTTAAAGTGGGGTGGGAGTTCCCTGGTGGTGTAGTGGCTAGGCTTCGGCGCTCTCATTGCTGCGGCCTGGGTTCGATTTCCAGCCAGGGAAAATAAAATAAAATAAAATGGGATTAATAGTAGTGTCTACTCTTTGGTAAAACAAGGTAACACATCAGAAGCGCATAGCACAGGGCCTGACACATAGGAAGCACTTTACATGGGTCGACTGCTATCTACTCCCTCCTAGCAGGGCAGACTCCAACCTCTCAGGTCTCTCTCTCTCTCTCTCTCTCTCTCTCTCTCTCTCTCTCTCAGGTCTTTCTCTCTGGTAGAAGGAACCGCATCCAGCAGAGCCTGCAGAGAGTTCAGCTCATCTGAGCTTCTTCACCCTGGGGGGAGAAAAGGGAGCCTTCTCTCAAGGACTCTCTTTTCCCCTCCTACCCCAGGGCCACTCTCTGAGTTATAACTCATGTTTATGACTCAATCTGAAACTTCTTTTTATAAGTAATTTCCTCTGTTTCTCTTCCCTTCTTCTGCTCCACCCCACCCCCACTCCAGGCTGTAGGCTGAATTGAGAAATTGAGGGGCAGATGACACATGTCTGAGCTGGGCATGAGGCCTGTACCTGGGATGGGCCTGGAGTCACTCACCCATTGTAGAATGTTTTTACCAGGGCTGGATTTGGGCAATGTCATTCCTGCTGTCACTACAGAGTTTGAGTTACCAAGCCCTTTGCATAGGCTTTCAAAAGCATCTGAAGGGAACTAAATTCTCACCTGGAGGAATAAGTAGAGGGTTGGACTCAGAAGGCATGAAATCTCAATACCACCCATGATAAGCTGTCTGATCTTGAGCAAGTCACTTGGCCTCTCTGATCTTTATTTTCTTCATCTGCAAACCATCCTCAGAGGGTTAGGAGAATAAAGGCTCTAGCAGAGTTTAGATGCAGAACAAATGGTAGTTGAGTTGCAGGAATGCTTAATAGAACCTTCAGAACTGAGTGAGACCCTCTAGAACCAGGGGATCTTAACCTGGGGTCCATGGGCTTCCCAGGAACATGGAAATTATGTATAATTTTGGGGGGAAGAAGGGGTATAGAGTTTTTATAGATTCTCAAAGAGTTTTGTGATCCCCATTGTCTCCAGGGGACCAGATAACTAACACTTTTACTTTACAAGTACGTAGGACAGCCTTCCTGTCCCAGTGCTGTGCTGTTCATTCAATAGACATGTATGTTCTGGGCACTGAAGATACAAAAACGAATGAATGCTCTTTGCCCTTCTGGAGCACTGAGCTTTAGAGAGGTTAAGTGATTTAGCCAAGGTCATATGCTTCTGAAGCAGGGCTATTGCTGGGATTGGAACCCCAAATCTTTGACTGCAAAGCTGGCCCAGCCACTCAGTGTCTCAGTAGAGAGGCCCTCCAAGGTCCGTGGCTTGCCAAGTTCCCTGCAGTTGGCCAAAGCCAACAGGATGAGCATTTCATAAGAACAGCCCTGAGGTCACACTGAGAGAGCCAGATTGAAGCATAGGCAGGCATACCTCCTGGGGTGCTCATGAAGTGCCTGCAGGTGGCAGGTCATTGACTGACTACCCTATTCTGAGCAGACTCAGGGAGGGGGGTTTCCCTTCCTAAACTCTAAAACAGGCCCCAGACCATGAGGGAATGTATTTTATAACAACTAGATTGAAGTTTAGTTTACATACAATAAAATGCATAGATTTAAGTAGGATTGGATGAGTTTTGACAAAGGCATATGCACCCATGAAACCCATAGCACTCTAGAACTAGTCATTACCCAGAGAATTCCTTCATGTCCCTTCTAATCTCCCCCAATGTCAGAGGCAGCCACGATTCTGATTTTTGTCACTATAAATCAGTGTTGCCTGCTCTAGAACTTGTATAAATGGAATCGTACAGTGTGTATTTTTTTGTGTCTGACTTCTTTTGTTCAATATACTATCTGTGAAACTTCATCGGTGTTGTTGCATGTATCAGTAGTTCACCCTTTTTTGTTGCTGAGTAGTATTCCATTGGGTGAATAAGCCACAATTTATTTAATCAGTTTATCTGTTAATGGACATTTTTTCCAGTTTTTGGTTAATGTAAATATTCATGTAGGATCTTTGTGTGGACATGTTTTTACTTCTCTTGGGTAAATATAAGGAAGTGGCATTGCTGCATTACAGGGCAAGGTGTATGTTTAACTATATAGAAAATTACAAAACTGTTTTCCAAAGTACATTTAACACTCTGATTAGCAATGTTTGAAAGTTCCAGTTGCTTCATGCCAATCTTTGGTATTAGTTTTTTTTTGTTTGTTTGTTTGTTTTTTTAATTCATTTTTATTGTTAGACTTATTGCGGTGACATCTGTTAGCATGGTATTAGTTTTTTTAACTTGCCATTCTAGTGGGTGTAAAGTGGTTTCCCTTTGTGGTTTTAATTTGCATTTCTTTAATGGCTAATGATGCTGAATATCTTTTCATGTATTTACTGGCCATTCCTATATATTCTTTTGTGTGTTCACACCTTTTTCTTTTATTTCTTATAGCTTTTAAAGAATTCTTTGTATATTCTGGATACAAGATCATTGTCAGAAAAATGTATTGTGAATATTTTCTACCAATCTGTGACTTGTCATTTTATTTGAAGAAAGGACTTTTTAATTTAATGAGATACAATTTATTCCTGAAAATCTAATTTTGTTTCATTTTTTACCTATTTAAAAAGGTTTTTACCTAGCTAATGATCACAGAGATTTTCTTCCAAGGGAAATCCTTAATTTAATGAAAATTATACTAACAACTACTGAGCCCTTGGCACCAAGCACTGTGCTAAATCATCAGAGTGACCTCTGTGAAGTAAATTATCATCTCCACTTGACAGATGAGAAAACCTAAACAGTAAGAATTTAATAACTTACTCAAGGGCACACGGCTAGTAAGAAACAGTTAAAATTAAATGCAGGTCTGTCTAACCTGGAACGCTCTACTCCTAACCTTTACTGCTTTACTGCCTCCATAATTTTAAATCAATCTGAAAATTTTAAAGATCTGAAAGGTTTTAAGGATTGCATTAGATCTACAGCTTAGGGAGTTCCCTGGTGGTGTAGTGGCTTAAGGCTTCAGTGCTAGAGCTGTCAACGCTGTGGCCTGGGTTCGATTCCCAGCCAGGGAACTACCCACATTAAAAAAAAAAAAAAAAAGATCTACAGCTTAATTTGAGGAGAATTAACATTTTAACAATATTGAGTCTCTAATTTATGAATACAGTATATCTTCATCTATTTAGGCTTTCCTTAATTTCTCTCAGCAACATTTTGAAGACTTCAGAGGTCAGGTCTTACATATATCTTTTGTTTTTTTTGTTTGTTTTTTTCTTTTTTTTTGTTTTTTTTTTTTTTTTTTTTTGGTATGTGGGTAGCTCCCTGGCTGGGAATCGAACCCTGGCCGCAGCGCTGACAGCGCCAGCACTGAGGCCTTAAGCCACTACACCACCAGGGAACTCCCATCTTTTGTTAACTATAGCCTTAAGAATTTGATATCCTCAAAAAATATTGTCAATGGCATTGTTTCTTAAATTGGCTAGAATTTCTGGTACAGTATTAAATTTAAAAACATCCTTGCCTTGCTCTCAATCTTAGGGGGAAAAGCACTTCATCGTCACCATTATGTATGGTGGTGTCTGTTTTCCCTACATATCCTTTATCAGGCTGAAGAAGTTCCCTTCTCTCCCTCATTTGCTAAGAGATTTTTATCAAGTAGATGTTGGATTTTGTCAAATGCTTTTTCTGTACCTCTTGGGGTGATCATATGTATTTTTTTTTGTAGTTGTTGTTATGTTCTGTCTGCTAATGTGAATTACATGGATTGATTTCAGATGTTACACCAACATTGCATTCCCGAAATACACAGCTATTCAGGTTATCTATTTCTTCTTTCTTTTTTTTTCTTTCTATTGTTAAATTTATTGGAGTGACCTTGGTTAGTAAATATTACATAAGTTCCAGGTGTACAATTCTACAATACATCATCTATGTGTCAAGTTATCTATTTCTTCTTGAATGAACTTTGGTAGTTTGTGTCTTTCAAGAAACCTATCCATTTCCCCTAAGCTGTTGGCATCTAATTTACTGGCATAAAGTCATAATATCCCTTAATTATTTTTTTTAATGTCTGTGGTATTTTTAGTAACATCCCCTCTGTCATTCCCGATATAAGTTATTTGTGTGTTTTGTCTTTTTTTCCTGATCGGTTTGGCTAGAGGTTTATCAATTCTATTGATACTCTCAAAGAACTAGCTTTTATCTTAATTAATTTTTGTATTATTTTTTCTGTTGTCTATTTCATTGGTATCTGCTCTTAAAATCTGCAAGGTTTGTCTTGGCTCCTCCATTGGGAGCTCACTAAAATATAATACCAACCCTGCCAGCCCTCATTCTCATAAATTGCTAGTAGAAGTGCCTTACCTTCCTGCAGCACAATACAGCAATAACAAAGTGTTTAAAATGTGTATAACATGTACATACTCTATGCTTCTGATATACTACTTTGAGGAACTTATACAGTGGTATGCTGGAAAATGCTTTACAACTGATTTTTTTTTAATGTAATTACTCCCACAATGGCCAATTTCAAGCTACCAACATGAATATGTAGTTGTGAAGAGATGCCCACAACTGGCTCTCATGAGCCAGTCCAAATAGGTTCCAGCATACCACTGAATTTATGTTAAAAAGAGAATTAAGAATGAATATAAAAATTATGTATTATACGAGTGTACCCCACAGTGTTATTTTATTGGTGGGAAATTGATCACATTTAAATATACACCAATGAGATAACAAATACATTATGGTAATGCTATATGAGGATCTGTTATATAAACATGAATAAAATCTTGTTTGGGAAAATTATTAAGCACATGGGGAAATATTCACAATATGTTTTCTAAAAAGCAAGTATAAGTACAGTATAAGATCAATTTATTTTTTAAATATTATATGTATAGAAAAAGAACCAGTTATAGATAACAAAAGTATTAGCAACTCTGATGGGATTCTTCCTTTTTTAATATTGACCCAGGAGCAGAATTATTGGGATGTGGGCTTCCAGCTAAAATTCATTTGACTATGTCCTAGCAAATTGCTCTCCAGAATGGCTGCACTAATCCACATCCCCCGCACTAGACTCCCAACATCCCCTCATTTTGGCTAACACGTAACATTACCCAGATTTCCAGTTTTTGCCAGTCTAATATCTCCATGTTGTTTTTAAAAACAACTTTATTGAAATAAAATTGACATTCAATAAATGGCACAGGATACAGTTTGATGAGTTTTTGACATTATTGTGTACCTGTGAAACGATCTTCACAAATAACTAATGAATATACCCTTCACCTGCAAAAGCTACCTTGTGCCCCTTTGAGTCTGAACTTTCTCATCTGCAAAATACAGCTCAGTTGTAAGGAAGTGTGGTGTGAACTTAGTTTGGGGTCTGCCATGTAGAAGATGCTGGGGAAATAAAGCTGCTATACTGCAGGGTAACTGAGTGTACAGGCCCTCCTAGAGCCATATCGCACGTGTTCAAACTCATCTATGCTATTTGCTTCCTTGGGCAAGTTATTCAGCATCTCCAGAATCAACTTCTCCTTCTATGAAATGGGAATGATAAGGTGGTAGCTACTTCAAAGAATTGTTAAGAGGATTAAGAGGTAATATGCTTGGAAATATTTTTTCTGTCATAGGTAATTGAACAATTTTAGCTAGACCCTTTGATTTTTTTTTTTTTTTTAAATGTGGGTAGTTCCCTGGCTGGGAATTGAACCCAGGCCGCAGCGCTGACAGCGCCAAAGCCTTAGCCACTGCACCACCAGAGAACTCCATAGACTCTTTGAAATTTTGAAAATATTCATTAACACCTTCTCTGACAGGTAGGGGTTTGGAATTGCAGCTTGGTAACCTCTGAACTAATTGTGGTCTCTCAGTGGTCTCTAAGAACTCTTACAAATGTGGTCCCAGAAGGTCTATAATTTATTTAAGTGGTAATGGTGATTCTAGGAGTCACCTCAGGAAGGAATAGGAATGCGCTCCTGTGGACTGTGAGAACAATTCAGTAAGTTTTTATCTACCTACTTAGAAGTAACACTATTGATAGCTGAGCAACCAGTTCCTTCTTAGTACTCATGTGTTACGTCAGGGCTTATGTGAGTGACTCATTGGTAGTGTCTTGTCCTTCCGGAATCTCGGTGGCTGCGCACTATTATATAACGTACCTATGAACAAAAGGACTTACAAACACCCTTTTGGACAATAATCTCTTTAATAATAAGAAGTTGTAATAATAATGGCCAGCATTTTTTTAGTGTACACTTTGTATTAGACCCTACTCAGTGTTTTTCATTAGCCCGTCCTATAATGCAGGCAATATTATTATCTTATTTTCTCATTTTAAAAAAAGAAAATTGATGGAGTGCCCTGATGGTGTAGTGGCTAGGCTTCGGCGCTGTCAGCGCTGCGGCCTGGGTTCGATTCCCAGCCAGGGAACTACCCACATAAAGAAAAAAAAAAGTGAGGCCCAGAGAGGTTAGAAAACTTGCCAAAGATCACCTAGTTATTAGAATGGTTTATGGTTAAGATAGGAGGATCCTATAGTAGAAGAAAAAAAGAGAGCCTATTTTGATGAAGCTCTTATTGTCTCTGACCTGCTTTTGCCACTCAATCTGACATTATTAAAAGGTGTGCAAACTGGCAAATGAGTCAACTAGATATGTAGATAAACACCAAAAACTAACGCATTCCCACCAAATGATTTTACCTTAACCAGCCTATCATACAATCTTCACAAAGAGGAAAACATTGAATTTAGAGTTATAAGCGGCATCAAGACATAGCGGAGAGGACACACCTTAGGAGTAAAAATGACTAGGTTTGTACTGCTGACTCTTCCAACTGCTGTGTGAGCTTGGATAAACTACTCAGTCTCTCTGAGCATGTTCAGTCAGATATAAAAAAATTAAATATAAATACTTTACTCGTAGAGAGTTTGTGAGATATAAATAAACTAGCTTTTGAAAAAGTACCTAACAGGTTCTAACATACAGTAGAAATGAAGGACATGCCTAGTTGGATGCCTGGGGAACCTCAGAAGCAGCCCGATGACTGAATTCCTGGATAAGACATTCATTAAGGAAGTGCTCCAAGAAGTCAGTAAGGGCATAGGGGAAGCCAAGCAAGAATGAGACTTCAGGCAGTCCCAGAGAGGATAGCTTAATCCCTCAGGGAATTCAGGAGTGTAAATTCCACTGGAGACAAGTAAACTGGGCTTTCAAACTCACACATCCAATTAGTCATTTGCAGGAGACCAGGGAAGAGGGAAGGATCAAAGCCAGGTAGCCTGAGGACCATCCTCCACAGAGAAGCCTCAGGTACTGGTTATTGGAAGCAAAAACAAACAGTAGCCAAGGGAGAAATCTAAGACCTGGGATGAGCAATAGTATTTGCTGTAGCAGTGGTTCTCAACCTTCCTAATGCTGCGACCCTTTAATACAGTTCCTCATGTTGTGGTGACCCCCATAAAATTATTTTCGTTGCTACTTCCTAACTAATTTTGCTACTGTTATGAGTCATCATGTAAATATCTGATATGTGTTTTCCGATGGCCTTAGGCGACCCCTGTGAAAGGGTCATTTGACCCCCAAAGGGGTGCGACCCATAGGTTGAGAACCGCTGTCTATAGGGTTCGGGTTTTTCCCTTTTAGAAAAGCTGGGTTCAAGTCCTTGTCTGCCATTACCAGGATCAAATGGAACAATATAATGAAAGCCTTTTGGAAGTTAAAATGTTAGATGAATTCTTTTATTCAATAAGCATTTATCAAATTTCTATAAATCAGGCACAGTATCAGGTGCTGGGATTATACATCTTAATCTGAGATTTGTAAACTCTTAAGGAGCTTTTAATCTAGTGAGGGAATCAGATAAGGAAATAGAAAATTACCTCTGTGTGTGATAAGTGATGCTATTAAAGTATGGTTGGGGAGGGGAGCCAGTGGTACAGGGCAGGGTGTCAGGGAAACTTTCAAGAGGACCTGATGCCTAAACTGAGTCCCAAAAGATGGGAGGGTTTGTCAGCACACAACCAAAAGGGCATTCTGAGCAGAGGAAACAGCATAAGCAAAGTCAAAGAGGTGTGAGATAGCCTGACATATCAGAAGACTTGAAAGTTCAAAACAGAGGCCTTAGATGCCAGGACTAGGAGTTTGAAGTCAATCCCAGAAGGCAGAGGGAGCCATTGAAGGTTTCTGAGATGCGAAATGTCTTGACCAACCTTGTATTTTAAAATGATCAACGCTCTCAACACTGCGGCCTGTGTTGGATTCCCAGCTAGGGAAATATCCGCCCCCACATCCCCACCCCCCAAAAAAGATCTCTCTGGCTGGCAGTAGTGTAAGCAATGGAAGAGAAGCCAGACAGGGAGATCAGATGGGAGACAGAATGGCCAAATCAAGAGCTCAAGGGAGGCCCTGGCAGAACTTGAATTACTCAGTGGAGAATGGTACCTTTTACCAAGATTATAAAATATCACTTTGCCAAGGATGAGGGGAAATAAAATTTTTTATATTTTCCCTATTGATCCCAGGCAAAAAACCTGGGATATAGTTAAGACTGGAAAGAACTTCTTGAGAAAACAATTAATAATAAATCATATGGAATATCATACTCTTCAAAGGACAGTACTTTCACATCTGTAATTGGGTTGAACCTGGAACAACCCTGGGAGGGGCGGGAAGCAACTGACAAATGAAAAGCTTGAGCCCCTAAGACACAGTTTGTTGCCCATAGTCATACAGGGTTTGTTTCTTTGATGTATTTTAGTAAAATACAGAATTAGAACCCAGGCATCTTTTAGGGTAAGTTTTTCTTCCATTACATAAATTAATATATGCTCATTTAAGACAATTTAGAAAAGACTAAAAAGTAGGAAAAAAGGTTTAGTCCTTCCTGTCCTTACAAAGAACTACTGGTAGTATTTTGGTGTTTTTTTTTTTTTTTCAAAATATTTATTTATTTATTTATTTATTTATTTTTGCTTTTTTTTGGTATGTGGGTAGCTTCCTGGCTGGGAATTGAACCCAGGCCACAGCACCGACAGCGCCAACGTCGAAGCCTTAAGCCACTACACCATCAGGGAACTCCACAAAATATTTATTTTTTATGCTTAGGTTTTAATCTGCTCTTTTAGTTTCATGTTGCATTATAATATAAATACTTCATGCAGTCACACATTTTTTTATATGGTTTTTAATAGCTTCAAAATATTTCACCAAGAGGATAGTTTTAACCATTTTCTAATTGGTGGACATTTGGGTTACTTCTTTAAAATTTTTCTTCAATATAAAATAATCATTGTGGTGAATATCTTTACACACATGGCTTTTTCTGAATTTGGGATTTATCCATTAGAACAGATTTCCAGAGTGGAATGAGTAGGTCAAGAGTTTTCAAAAAGGATTATATCTGCACTTCTAGGACCCTCCATCAGCACTTTTGCTATTAATCACATTTTTTCCATCTCACAATAATAAAAATAGAGAGTGATACCCTTCAAAGAAGCACAATTTTTTAAAATTCATTTTTATTTTTATTTATTTATTTATTTTGCTTTTTGGTATGTGGGTAACTCCCTGACTGGGAATCGAACCCAGGCTGCAGCGCTGACAGCGCCAGCGCCGAAGCCTTAAGCCACTACACCACCAGGGAACTCCCTAAAATTCATTTTTATTGTTAGACTTATTGGGGTGACATCTGTTAGCAAAGATTACATAGGTTTCAGGCATACAATTCTACAGTGCATTGTCCACTTGTTGTATAATAAGTTCACCATCCAGTGTGAGTTCTCTTTCTATCACCTTATATTTAGCTTCCCCTCCCTCATCTCCCACCCCCTCCCCTTTCTCCCCTCCCTGACCCACTCGTTCCCAAATAACCATTGAACTATTGATTGTGTCCATGGGTTGTTTGTTTGTTTATTTCTTTTGAAGCACAATTTTAATCGTACCAAAACCCTCCATGAACTGAGGGACATTTTACCTCGGTCATCCCATTTCTCTGCTGTTGTTTCTCTTTTGAACAGCAGATGGCAGGATAATCCCACAACAGGTGGTCATGACTTAATGGCAAGGAGAAGAAACTGCTGCTTTTCCCACATGTATTTCTTTCCTGAGATAAACAGCATGTAGGGCATCTGCCTCTTCATTGGAAGTAAGATATGTAAGAAGGTGGCTTTTCAACAAGAAATATCAAAGTAGCCAGCATAAATTCTGAGCCTTAGGTTATTACATTCCATGCAAAAACAAATTTCTCAGAAAGAAGCAAATGAAGTTTGAAAGCCATTGTTAAAATTCCACATATTCTAGATTTCCCCAGTTAATAATCGTAAACAGTTTATAGCTAGAAAGTCACAGAGGCCCTTCTGTTGTAATTGTTAGAGTTTAGAGTCATTGGGAACACCCTTCTCACCCAGGGGATTTTTAAAAGCCAATCCCACCTCCTCCCCACAATCCTCTCCCCTAGCACTCATTTCCCATCTCTTCACAAAACTGCCAGGGTAATTGACTCTTAGATGAGATGAGTTTGACTTTCTACCCTGATTTTGTAACAGAAGTTCTTTTGGTGAGGTCCTTTGTTTGAAAATGCACAATAAAAATGGCTTTAGAATGACTTCAGAGGACTCTTTCTTTTTCTGGTGCCAACAACAGATTCCAAAGCAGCTATTATTTGAGGTGGGTGATAGGATCCCTTGAGACTGTTTAAGTATCGGTTTTCAAAGTGGTTAGGACCCTGAAATGTCCTGTATGGTATATTTGCAGGTGCATAATTGGCCAAGTGCTCCAGGGGTTATAAAGACTGCCTTCCTGTCGTTGGAATAGACAGATTTTAGCCTCTTACTGAAACTGAAGGCTGCAATGTTGATAACAAATCTGATTCTAACTCTCCTGTGTCACTGCAGCCCAAAGGTGCCTTTGTCTCCCAGGAGAAAGAGGTTGGAGGTAAGTGAATGGCCCTTAACCAGACCCATGTAGAAAACATTGCTGAGGAAAACTTTTGTCCTGAGAGTGTAAGTTTAGGACTGTTGTGTATGAAGCAAATTTGCTTTGTTCACAGACAACCTGCCTGAATGCAGGTATTGCGAGGTTATTGGAGCTGTGGAGCAGCAAACTGCTTTAAAAGCAGGCTTTCAGTGGGAAAGCTGTAAGCACACAATGGCTTTATTTTTGTTAGACATAATTCTCCAACCTGGCTTTTTTTTTTTTTTTTTTTTTTTTTTTTTTTTTTTTTTTTTTTTTTTTTTTTTTTTTTTTTTTTTTTTTTTTTTTTTTTTTTTTTGCTTTTTGGTATGTGGGTAGCTCCCTGACTGGGAATCGAACCCAGGTCGCAGCGCTGACAGCACCAACACCGAAGCCTTAAGCCACTACACCATCAGGGAACTCCTTCCAACCTGGCTTTTTTATTGCACTAACCAAAATAAATCTGGATAAACTTAAAAGGCTGCCTTGATGTCAGAAGAAAATGGATATTGTCTCTCTTGAACATGTTTGAATGGTAGTACATAATCCTAGCTACATCTAGATAAGACTGTGCCTCTTCCCATAGAAAGCTTTCCTGGATCGGAATATCACCCAAAGTAGATGGTTCCAGGCTGTCTTACTAAACACTTCTAAAGACATAGTTCACCCGTTCTTTCACACTTCCATTTGTAGTTAATACTTATGTGTACTTAGTGATGTTCTGAACTACTTTTACTTCTCAAGGCCCCTGGCATTTGATGATCCCTGTGCAGCAAGACCTTCCATCATGCCAAATACAGGGTGACATTTAGTGGAGAAGGGGTTGGGAAAGAGAGGGGAACAAAACTATGCTTTTTCCTAAATCACTGGACCTACGAAACCATTGGGATCCTTTTAAGATTAAATATATCTTTAAATATTAGGATCTCCAGTTATAAAAGTATGGATGAAACTGCTTCCCTCAGACAAACCTGAAGTTGAGGATGTAGGTGTCACATTCAAATCAAAGAGGTGCCTCTCAACAGGAAAGATTTAATCAGTTCTCCTTCCCAGGATCAGCTGCCAGGTTTGAACATTTACTTGTCTGTGTTCCAGGCAGGAGACACTGCTAATTATGGGAGCAATTCCCATGGATATAGAGAATTGTCTGAACTGGGGAGTCAAAGCTCTGACCAAGAGGGGGCTGAGAGGAAAAATGCCCCCAACATGTTCAGAGGAAATTCCAGAGTTGTCAAGGGACCTGCCTTTTCTGCAGGAATCCCCCAATATCTGGCATTTAAAGATCTGGAAACATCCTTTCCTTCGCTTTCCTAATTCATGTGTTAAGAATTTCTCTCTTTTTGCTCTCTCTCTCTCTTTTTTTTTTTTTTGAGAAATGGAATTTAAAAGGTGGGTTCTTTTATTCAAACCTTATCTCATAAGGTTATCTTGGGGGAAAAAAGAAAATAAAACAAACAGCTTTACCAAAAGTGATTCTCAGAAATGACAGTACCTGAAAAGAAGTCTACCTGGCCATCAGGCCAGCCAAAATGGCACAAGCATTTGGAACCTGTTGCTTCAGCCTTGGCAAAGACAACACTAGGTCTTTTCTGTTGTATGTAAAGTAAGCTGTGGCAAAACTTACCTTCTTTGTGGTACAAAATCTAGACTCACAAGTGAGCCTCTCCGACATCAGTTTGAATTTATATTCTGCCCCTCTTTCTCTATTATGCAGAGCACCTGCTCCCTGTACCCCCCCCCACTCCTCCAGCTGTCTGTCTGTCTCATTTATGTCAATTAAGAATTCAATACTGCTTGATTTAATTGAATGACTTTCCCTGTACAGAATCCCAACCACAGATAGAGCACCAACCATCACTCTCTTTGTTCAGAATAAAAACTCTAAAAAGCTAAATGCATGCAATGGTGCCTTAGAAAATAGAAGGGGTCCTTGCTGACTTTTGGAGAGCCAAGTAGGGCAAGATTGAGTTCCCAGTTATGTACTTGGTAGCCTATGAAGAGTCAGCACTACAAAACCAATCATTTGGGTCCACTCAATTTAGTTTAGGCTTCAGAAGTGGTTCTTAAGGCTTAGAAACCAAAGAGCCAACTGGAAGAAATAAACCTTTCTACCACCTCCTAGTTTACCAAGTACTTTCCCATCCTCAGAATGACTTTGTCTTTCTGTTCATTCGTTCATTGAATAAATAGGCTCTGTTCTTTAGTCACCTGCCTCTATTCATTGAGCACCTATGTTCCAAGCTGTGTTCTAAACGCTGAAAACTGTTCTAAGAACAGAAAAATAAAGTTCCTGTCCTCTTGAAACTTACCTTCTAAAATGGGGGCGGGGCAAACAATAAACATATAAGCAAACATAAAGTATATCAAATGTTAATAAGGGTTATGGAGAATTAGAGAGCAGGGTTAAGGGAGACGGTGGTTTGGGAAGTTTTTTAGTGATCAGAAAGGACTCAGAGCTGAGACATAAAAGAAGCAAGGGAGCAAGCCATACAAATAGGAGGAGGAGCATTCCCTGTGGATGGTGCAGCAAATGCAAAGGCCTTGAGACGAGTTTCTTTGTTGAAGGAGACCAGTGTAGCTGAATAGAATGAGCCAAGAAAGATGTAAGTAAGAGCTATGTCAGGAAGTGGCAGTCCAGGAGGCAGAATTTGTAAGGGCTTGTAAGTCATTGTAGGCTTCTGCATGAGATAGGAAGCCACTGGGGAAATGACTTGTGTTTTATTATATAATTTATGTTTTAAAAGGTTTATTCTGGCTGTTGTGTAGAAAACAGAAGATAGGAGTGCAAAGGCAGGAACAGGGAGAACAGTTAGGAGGCAATTGAAGGAATTTAGGCAGGAAGCAATGGTTGCTTAGGTGATAGCAGTGAAGGTGGTAACAAGTGGTTTGATTTTTAAGGTAAAGGTGCCAGGATTTACCAGATGGACATGATGGGGAGTATACAAGAAAAAGAGAGGAGTCAAAGACATTGTGGATGTATGAGCCTGTGCAACTACTAGATAATCTAGTGGAATAAACAGAGGTCTTGAATCAGAGGTGATATTCAATCTCAAATCCATGGCTTCTGGGTTGTACAATCTTGGGCGAGCCACTAAACCTCTCTGAGTATCAGTTTCTTTATCAGTAAGAAAATGATGATAATATTAATACCTGTTTCACAGGTCTACAGTAACAATTGAATGGGATGTGAAAATGCTTAGAAGAGTACTTGGTAGAGATACTCAATATATGTTTGTCAAATCTTGGAGCAAATAATGCCTTTTGAAATATTATGGCTCTGGGTTTTTCTCAATTCTCTCTTCATTAATTTATCATCCTCTAGTCGCTTCCTACTATATATAGAATAAAATCCAAATTTCTTCCAAATCCAAGAAGATCATGCATAGTCCAGCTTCACTGACTTATCCAACCTACCAGCCCCACTGAGCTTCTGTCCGACTGCTAACAGAACTTGACAACTTTCTTTTTTTGTCGTCGTTTTTGGTAGTTTCCTGGCTGGGAATTGAACCCAGGCTGCAGTGTTGAGAGTGCCAAAGCCTTAGCCGCTACACCACCAGGGAACCTCAGGCAACTTTCAGTTTTAGAACTATCGCACACTTACTTCTCTCTGCCTGGAATGGTCCTCATCCCAGTGACTGGTGCCTTCTTACCCTGAGGAAGCAAGAACCTTCACTTCCTCAGAGTGGCTTTTCCTGACCATCAATTTTAAAATTGTTTCCCACCATTATTCTTTCTTTCAGGGTTTTTTCTTTTTCTTCAGAAGAGTCAATCACAATTTATAGTTCTGTTTATTCATTTATTGTCTATTTCTTCCACTAGACTGTAAGTTCCACGAAGGCAGAGATCACCAAGTGTATATGTAATGCCTGACACAATGCTTGGCTTAGTGAGTTCTCAAATATTTGTTAAAAAGCTGAGTGACATATAACGCTCTTACTGGTATTGGTATTCTGCTGCCATTGTTTCTCTCCCCCCTCCCACTTTTTAAACATCTCATTTTCTCTATGTTTTGCACAGCTCTGTATTGCATTTCACTGCTGAATGGAAACACTTCTCTCTGTTGAATCAGAAAAGTCCTTGACTCTTTCTTTTGTGTATACTATATTTAATGTCTATGTATAGTGCTAACAATTGTTTATTCTATTTTGTGTTCACTTGTCAAGGCTGTACTTGTTTTTAGAGGCAGGTAACAAAAGAATAAGACCTAAACCTCAGATTATCTAAGAATCCTCACTCTTATTCACCCAAATTGTTTGTATAGGCAAAGGGAGTGAAGGGCATTCGAGAAAGAAAAAAAGTGTCAGCAAAGGCATGCAGCATGTTGCGTGGGGAATAATTAGGAAACCCTCAGAGTTTTTGGTGATGGGAGCAGAAGTGACAAAGATCTGGTTGGCTACATAAAGTCTAATGAATTAGAAATGTTCCTCCTTCTATTTTCTGAAATAATCCATGTAAGATTTGTGTTACTTCTTCCTTAAATGTTTGGTAGAATTTACCAGTGCAACCATCTGGGCCAACAGCTTTTTCTTTTTTTTTTTTCTTCTTTTTTTTTTTTTTAATGTGGGTAGTTCCCTGGCTGAGAATCGAACCCAGGCAAAGCAATCATAAGGTGGAGAGGTGATTTGGATTCCTAACATACCAAACTGGTGTCACAGAAAGTAAACCAGGTTATCTGCCTCCCAGCTTGTGCCTAGAGGTATAGATTTGGCAGCGGAAGTGCTCATTGATTAGGTCACTACGTGATTATAAGTAAGTTTCATATGTTGTAGTTTATACCCAAACGTTCATATCAAGTCTCGTGACTCTTATGTCACATGCTGTGAGCAGTGATTCTCCAACTTTTATCAGGGGACTGGCTACACCTGGAGCACTTGCAGAAAATAGATTCCTGAGTCCCATCTTAGATCTGACAAAAACAGAAGCCCAGAGAGGGTAAACCTGATAATCTGTGTTTTTAAACAAACACCCGATGATTATCATAAATGGCCAGGATGGGGAACCCCTGCAAAAGATACCAACTGTATATGATATGGATTTTAGGAACTTTATAGTTATTTGGGAAGTTAGAACTGAGATAAGAAATAACTGAACATAGTTTCATCACAGTGGTCAACATGTGACAAATTACCAATGTGAAGTCAGTGGTGGGGAAGATTGTATGGAGCAAATAAGATCCTGGTGGGCCTTGATGTTCAAATAGGATTTGAATAAAGGAGAAGAGCATGTGTAGGAAAACGAATGAAGGTTCAGAAGCAATAGCATAGCAGCATATTCTCAGAACATTGAGTCTGGACAAATTAAAATATACACTTTGATGAAGAATTAGAAATAGGGATTGATAGGTAGGGTTGGGCCAGAGTTTGGAAGGTCTTTAAAGTCAGGCAGAAGAGTTTAACCTGCCCAAAGCGGAAAATAGGGAGTAAAATTAAACCAACAACTGAGCAAAATCCTCTTTGAGTGACACAAGGGCTACAGGTTCTGGTACACTTAAAGGTTAAGCCTACCCACTTGTCCTCTTAATTCTGATTCTCTGCAGCAAAGGAAAGCTAGCAGAGAGAACTGTGAGAAGATACCTGTGTCTTTATTCTCACCTAACTCTACAAATCTTTTTGAAATCAACAGAAAAGTTCCCAGGAAACTTGAAAGCTGCTTCACAGTTTAGAGCAATGCTTACTTCTAATACTGGAAACCCATCTGGGTCTGTCTGTAACCATAAGGTGGTTTTCTAACTCCTGAACACATACTGGTCTGGAAATTCCCCGTAACTCAGAAAGCCGTTTACCTACATTGAGTATGAATGTATTACTCCAAATTTTCCTGGTAAAAGGACTTGTCAACTGAGCTTATAGAAAACCATTTTGGGAGTTCCCTGGTGGTGTAGTGGCTTAAGGCTTCGGCGCTGGCGCTGTCAGTGCTCAGCCTGGGTTCGATTCCCAGTCAGGGAGCTACCCACATACCAAAAAGCAAAAAAAAAAAAAAAAAAAAAAAAAAAAAAAAAAAAAAAAAAAAAAAAGAAAACCAAACCATTTTGAGGATAGAAGGGCACAGGGGGCATGGTATGTACCTAGATAGGTAAGGTTTCTCCCTTTCTCTTCCATTTCTTTGCTCACTGCTGAACAAGAGATTTCAGAAGATAATGCTTGAGCCAGAAAGCCAAGCTCCTCCTGGGTGATTGAGATTTTCTGGTTTAAAATTATACAGAAAACTAAATTAGCAAATTAATTGTTGGATGTATTTTCCTGGGCCAATCATCAGCTGTTGTAGGACCAGTAGCCAATCAAAAAAGACTTTTGGCTGCCCTGGAGAGGGGGCAGGGTTCAGAATCAGGTTCTGTGAGCTACCAAGTGTCAGACATGTTAATTTTAAATTACTTTTATATGGCTTGGTGTCAAAATGATTAAAGCATGAAGAGAAAAACAGAACCAAAGGAGAGAGAAGGGAAATCATTTACCTTGCATTTGGAGCAAGGACACTTGTAATTCCATTTCAGCTGGCTTTCTCCTGTAAGTTATAGAAGTTCTAAAATTTATGCCCTTTAGTGACCACCTAGAACAGGAGGGTTTTGTGGTGGTCATGGTTCTCCTTTCCTTTTATATACTGTCACGATCTCTATATGGCAGAATCTGTATCCCAAATATTAATATAGCCACACTTTCTTCCGCCTTCCCCAATAAAACTTTATTCTTTTTTTATTCTGATCTAAAACTTTATTTTGTTAATATATTAGGCACTGTCTTAAGTATGTTTTACATGTAATATATCATATAATACTCATAACAACTCTATGAGCAGGGTGTTATTATTATTTCCAGTCTACAGATGACAAAACTTTGACTAGGGAGAGGTAAAGTTATTTCCTCCACTCAGCCAGCAGAGACAGCTGGGATTCTAGTCCCATGTTTGTTCTATTCCACAACCATACTGTCTCCCATCCATTTTCCCTTTAGGGTTGAAGGAACCAAATAAGAATTTAAGAAACTCTGATTGCTAAGACAACCTTATTATCTCTTTTAAATATCGTGTATGCTTTCTATTTGTTTAAAGATGCTGCTGAGGTCAGCCTTATTCTCCATGAAATTACAAAGTCTTTATAGAACTAGCTTCCCAGGGTGAGCAGGTAACCAGCTCACCAGTTGGCTTGTCTTTATTTCCTTACCCAGCTTTACTCAGTTGGTTCATGACACTTTTTGCTCAGAGTGAACCATCTCATCTGAATCTTGTATGTGAAGTGTAAAGGCTGATCTCCTCTGCTATTGATTCTTTTTTGCATGACCTTGATCCCCCTCATTCTTTGCAGTATAGTACTGATCTCTCCATATGCATGTGTTACATTTATTGTTTTTCAAACTTCAACACAAAGCTGTACTGATTGAGTTCTCTCAGTCTGCCAAATTGTATTAAGTTTATTTTCTCTACCTTTTCTATATAGTCGCCCCACATTACCTTAACATGTTGTTTGCCTCTGGAATTACAATGTGGTGCTACCATTCAATTTTTAAGATATTGGTGGTGTAGAATTTACATATTGCTCTCTGGATGCTACTAAGTAAGTTTTAGTTGCACCAGGATATCCTAAGGGTGCCAAATGTTAATCAAGCTGCCATTCAGGATAATATTGATAATACCAAAAAAAAAAAAAAAGATTTATAAACACTAGACTTAATTGTTCACTGATAAATGATAAATTTAGAAATACCAACTCTTAGGACGTCAGGATGTTATTATCAACAATCTAATGAGGTAGGTTATATTGCTTTCCCTCCTCTTAACAGTGTTTAAGTGACTGGCAGAGCAAGCATAAAAGGTACCTTAAACATTCTAGCCACCATGTGTATTTTGAATGCTTCAAGTGAGAAATGTGGAGTTTATTACTTTTTAAGACAGTATTTAATATTTTCATGACTTCTTCCAGATTCTGAGCTAAAATGTGTACGTCTGAAGCTCAATTCTGGGGAGCCCCTCAGGATAAACCTAATTTTCTTTTCACACAATAGCTCTTTAATAACCCAGAAATTCTTCAATTCTTCCTTATAAGTCAGGGTTTCAAGTCTCCTCACCATCTTGGTTGCTTGCTCTTAATTATACTCCTCTAAAAGTGAACATGTTACTTAGATGTTGTCTGACACAGAATGAAGTGGGGAGCTCTTTCTATTCTTGTTCCAGCTGCTGTATTTCTATTAATCCATACTAAAATTGTATTTAATTCATCTGAAGCTCCATATGGGGGGGGGGCGGACCTGACTCCCCACCACCTCCCCTTGCCATGTACTTGGTTTTCATGTTTATGTTCCTCTTCTGGTTCTGTCATAACACGCCCACATACTTCTTTTCTGCATGACCTTGATCCTCGTCATTCTTTGCAGTGTAGTACTGATCTCTCCATCTGCATATTGAAGTATGTTACATTTATTTTCTCTTGGTTTCCATCAACTTTTCTCTTCCCACTTCATCTCATGGTTTCTACCTCAACATCAAAGAATCAAAATTGCTTTCTAACCATCTTGCTTCTTTATAATGTGAGGTAGGCATGTTCTGAATCTGGTGAAGCTGGATGTGTCGATCCTGGTTAGCATTTACAATGCATATGCTGACAGTTTGAGGCTGGCTTCCAAGAGAGTAATCTGATTTGGGAATGCTTTTCCTAAGCAGATCTCAAACAAATTTCACTTAACTGGAGTTTCAGAGGAAAAAGCATGGCCCAGGACTTGGCCATATAGGGGACATCCTGAATGTAAAAGGTAGTAAACTAATGGTGACTCTTCACTCTATAATAGTTAAGCTGACAACCAGCTAGGACGGTGAGAAGTATAAGGGAAGCATCCTGGGTTCAAAATCCTAGCTCTGTAGGTTCCAGCCTGGGTGATCTTGTGCTAGTTATTTAACTCCTGTGTCTCATTTTCCTTATCTGTAAAATAGTGAACAATTGTATTCACCTCTTAGGCTTTTTCTGAGAAGATAATTCACATCAAGAGTTTAGAACAGTGCCTGGCTCACACACAGTAAAAAGACAGATATTATTCCTGCATGTTGGAAAATAATTTAAAAGGTAGAACAGAAAAGAGATTATTTCTCCCAGGCACTTAGGTTTTCTGCCTGGATCTTTACAAACCTAAATTCATTGAAGCACGGTATTGAGGTTTTGGCTTTATAAGGAAGCAGACATTCAGGAGGCTCAAAAGTAATTTGTGAATGAATTGCCCCTCAATCTGGGGCTGGTGAGAAGCACGGTAGAATTGTTATTTAAGAGGGAGAGTAAAGGTTAGAAGAATTAGAAAATGTTGGGGACAAGATCCAGCAAGATTGCTTCCTTTTCTCCTTACTAAAACAAAATAAAAACAACCAGTTTCAGACAAAAATGAGTAAACGTGGCTCCCAGTGAGGGCTGCAGAACTACAGATCCTGCCAGAAGAACTAAGTGCACAATGGCCAATCTTTTAAAATCTCTGGATTAAAAAAAAATAAAAACATGACTCCCCCACCTTCCTCCCCAAACCCACTCTTTTAGTCTTGGTCATAAAGCAGCTTAATACAGAAGTCTACAAATTGTCAAAGACTCCACAAAAAGTTATGTTTGGTTATGTTGTATGATCTCCAGCATAGTCTCTACACTAACAGAATAAATTAGTTTAGGTTGTGTCAAATCGTGTTAAAATACAACACTAAATAAATGCAAAGAGCCTAGAACAAAGAAAGTGATTAAGCTGGTTTAACTGCGTTCAACCCACTACGCTAAATCCCTATAGGGAGGCTCGAATTAAACAACAAATATGGTTTCTTGGTCTAAATCCTTTTCTTTAAAGAAGAAAATTTTCTTGTAATTTTGATAAATTTGTTTTCATCATCTTAATTCCTTAGTCCCTAGGGAAGTTGGAGTGAGAATAACCTCAATGATTGGGTTGCATTTTAGGAAGAGATAGATGGACTGTGAAGAATGGAATAGAGGGCGCTCGGTTACACAGCTATAGAGGCGTTGGACGACCTCAGGCATGGGAGGTGTGTGATTTGTGTTCAGTCCTAAAAAAAGGCCAGCTAGTGACACCCGGGATGAAGATTTGATCCGGCAGGGAATCAAATAAGGCTGCGAGCGAGATAATAAGGTGTAATTATAGCAGTGCTGTTAGTGCCTGTTTATGGGGTCTGGCAGCAATTTGGTTGAACGCCCCACATTTTGAGAAATTTTTAATTTTGGCAGTAAGAATTCTTGCCTTAAAATTTGGCACAAACCTTCACAGTTTAATATTGCAAAATCTGGGAAATGTTGAAATGTGGCTGCTATTCTAATTGAACTTTTTCAGGCTCTTTCAAATTGTTTTTTTTCCTGTTGGATTCAGAAACAAACGCTTCTCTTTTAAAAACTTCGCGAAGGTTTTTTAAACCACAAACTTACAAGCAGATGTACTGCTGTAATAAACTCTCATGACTTAAATCTCTGTGTATATACGGGGGGTGGGGAGCTTTAACTTGAAAAAACCCGAGTTTCTTCTGTCAATAGCCCTTTAAAAATTCCCCACAGTCAGTATTTTAATTTCCTTTGAGTCAGGGCGGTACAATGTGGTGTGGCTCTTGGTTTTATCAACCGACTGCTTTCCTCGAGGATTATTCCCCGTTGTTTTAAAGCAGAAGGGAGGTCACCAGCCTGTAGTGAAATGTAGCCAACTGCGAATGGGACCAAGTTTGTTCAACGAGCTTCTGTAAAGTAACTGGAAGTTTTCTGACAGGAAACCCGTCAGTTCTTATAAGTTTCGGCTCCGGTTCCCACGGCCCCAGAGGCTGCGGCGCCCAGGACGCCCCTCTCGGGGACGGGCAGGGGCGCGGGGTGCGGGGCGCTGTGGGCGGCAGGGGGCAGCAGCAGGAACCCGTTGTTCTCTAGGCGGGGGGTGGGGCGGGAAACCGCTCCCCCCCTCCGTTTCCGTGCCCCGTTCTCTCCCCTCCCCCTCACAATTTCCCTCCCCTCTTCGCGGGGATGGGGGCGGGGGGGTTGCGGAGCCTTCCCTCGGGACGGTGGGGGGTTGTATGCGTCCCCTCCGCT
>PVJL010006143.1:0-97108 GCA_004026885.1 Lyroderma lyra
TCCAACTATATTCTCTAAGTCCTCTAATGAATTCTCAAATGTGTAAACACACTGCAGCCTCCCATCCACTTATTTTCACATATTTTTACAAATCCCCCTACAAATCTCAGTTTTTATAAGTTCAATAATTTAATAAATACATAAAATATATTTTATTTATACTAACAGTAATATGAAAAAAGGTAACAAAATAAATATAAATACCTTATGAAGATATATCATAAAACTCTACTGGGAGATATAAACAAGATGTAAGTATATAATATTCATTCTTGAAGATATTTCAAAGGTGAAAACATAAATTACAAGTTAACATGGAAATCAATTGTGATCCATTATCAAAATTTAGTTTTGTTTGTTAAGTTTATTTTCACTTTTGTTATTGTTTTTCTAGATTTTGGAAACTTAAAAATTGAGTATGAATAATAAATATTTGTAAATAAACAGAACATTGCTTTTTCAAATTAGTTTTAACTGAAATAATCAGCAACTAATCTCAAGTATAAATGCACATGCATTATGCACTGAATGTTATAGTAGTGAATTATTTTTCAGTTTTAAATAACTGGTATAAAATGACTCAGGCAAAAAGTTAAGGATGACTTATAGTAGGGCTTCAAAGGTGCTCATTACCCACATAAATATGAGTCAGTGGTAGCTGGTTTACACTGGACAGCATTGTATACACCTGCTTTTTCATTGGAAAAAGAATAAAATCAAATGGGAATAGATATGAGTTATAGATAATTAGGATCATACTGATTTTGTGAACTTAAAGATGAAAAGGTACAGCAGACCTTTTGTTCCTCTCATTGATGTTTTTTATGTTCCTGCAAATAAATTAGGTTCTCATAATTCCACCAGAAATAGTCTCTTTCTCCCTCTCCATCCCTCCCTCTCTCTGTATTCACCTATCTCTCATCTTCTATCTGCTCCCAAAAGTCTGCATATTCAGCCAGTTTTCCATTCATACTTTCAAGATAGAGGTTGTAGGATGATATCCTATATTTTTTCTCATTTCAGTTTAAAATCTCAAGGATTTTTCCCCAGAATATTTAGCAAAAGTCCTAGTATGTCTTTTTAATCAAATGGCAATACTGAAACCAATTAATATGCTAATTGAAACTTCATTTATTTGCTCTATAGATACAATTTGGAGGTAGAGTTTCATTTGTAAGTCATACAAATTACGTAAATACTTTCTATATGACTGTTAGCTAAAATAATTTCTACCTATAAATTATTAAATAATAAAAGGTTTTATTTCTTTTATACAGAAAAAATTATAGAACTATATGATGTAATGCTGAAAGGAATGGTATCCAAAATGTGAACGTACTTGTTTTAACTAAACAGAAGGAACATTTCCTCTACTAATAATAGAGCAATGGGTAGATATAGAAAAAAATTGGTGGTTGGAAGTAGAACAGATATTTGCCTAATGACCTAATCAGGAGAAAAGATTCCAGAGTGGAGGAACTGAGGTAAAAATGTTGAGGATAGAGTAAAAGGTACTGAAAAACTACATCAATAGAAGATGAAGTTGGTAGCCCTCTTGAAATTGGAGAACAAAAATTTTGGTGGCACCTAGGCACACAGTTGTTTTATTTAAAGTAATTTAAAGTTACTACTTTGGAGTGGAAATGTAGTATATTTGTTTGACTGGGGTTTGCAGAACCATTGAATAAATAGCTACAAAAGGCAATAGAATTGAGTATAACACAAGAGATTAATTGGTGTCACAATAATGGAATTTGGGCTGGATAGAATAAAATAGGTTTGAAGTGAAATAACGCATAGAAAATGAATTGAAGATTTTGATAAAATTATAAATGGTTATTGATTTGGAGGGAGCGATAGAACATAGGAACCTATGTTCAAAGGATGCAATATGGATTTCAAAGTTAAGAAATATCAGGAAATAAATTCTGAATTGTAACCATGAGGATAAGTTGCTAAAGTGACATCTGAATAAAAATTATTCAAGTTTAACTGCAATTTATGAAAATTTACTGTGTTGCCCATAGGCTTGTTTCAAGCTTAACCAGTTATAACGGAATGGTTCTATGAGTGTTGCTCAGAGAATTTGATCTAGTCCTAGATTCCTCTTACTCTGATTTCCAGTAATAGATTTAGAAAAGTAGAATTGTTGATGATACAAGGTTTCCTAACTAGTGTTTAAAGTTTCATTCATGCATGTGATAACTCATCCATTTATTTCTTTAAATATATTAGGCATTGCTATATACATGAGGAATATAAAAAGTATCATGACATAGTCTCTATCTTAAAGAACAAAATATATATTATGGGTATTAAGAAAAAGACATGGACAAAAATGAAGAAAGATGAAAGACTTGAAGCTAGAAAACATTAATAGCAGAATAGAGCTCCACTCTCTAAAGTAAGTGGAGGAAAAGAGAAGAAAAATAAATAAATTTTTCACTCCAAAGAATTAAGGATGGGATTTAATATTACCAATTAAAGTTAAACCTATAATCATCTTAATAAAGGAAAAAAATTGCCTTGACTATCTGAAAACAATCCTGAACAGGAAAATTACTAGACTGATCTGATTAATATCATGTTCAAATGATTATTAACAAGAAGCAATGTGATGCACTACAACAAAAGTTCAAAATATTAAACTTAAGGTATTCTTATATTCTCACTAATAAATAAAAAATTGTAAGATTTAAATCTCAAGACAAAAATTTAACTCAAACTTAAATGCAAATATATACTATAAGAACAACTAATAAAATAATTCTAGGATATATACATCACCTTTTCTATTTGCAATATTTTCCATATAATGTATTATTCACAGAATGAAAAAATAGTTCAAATGATCTGTCAAGAAATAATTTAATTTATACCACTTGTTCTAAGCCCTTCAAAATGGAGCTTTAATGCAATTTATTCCAAGTTTTCATTTACAGCATCTGTGTCTGTAAATCGCATCTTTTTGTGACACTAGGATGATGAATATTGCCCATGCTTGGTTTCCTGCTAAGATGTAGCTATTTCTGGTCATTTCTGATTTAACTTCTAGCAAAGATGTATTATATAGAGGCCATAGAGTAGAAGGAAACAGACACAACAAACTTGACCTAATATTAAGCTTTAGTCTTCTAAGTTAAAGAGAAATTTTGTATATCATACAATAACTATGATACATATTCAAAATTTGGCTTAGCCCTCACTGATTTCTCTCTCAGTCCTATGGCAGGCAGAGAACAGAAATGAAAATATAAATAAAAAAAATTATGTACTAACCTCTGTAAATCTTTTGGGTATACATAAAATTATTTTGAAATCTTTCTAATAATGTAATAAAAAAAAGGAAGCTAGGCTATGGTATGTAACAGATAAACACAAAAATTTCATGATATGAGTTGGGGATGTGTTTCTACATTTACAACTACATTACAACTATTAATAGAACATTAGGGTCACATGCCCTCCTAGCTCACAATGTTAGGGAAGAGAAAGAACCCAGGAAACACTAGCTCTTAACTGCTGTGACCCAGAAGTGCCTAATGTCAGCTCCACTTATAAGTCAATCTCATAATATAATCCAGTGTCTCACTAACTGCAAGGAAAGCTGGGAAATCAAGTGTTACCAGAAAAAAAGAAAAGAAAACAGGATTTGGTGAAACCTAATCTCACACCACCCTCTCGCTTTGATGCTAATTAATGTCTATTTTCATTATTACTTCTTCAGGGTGTGAAGAGGCTAAAGTACAAAGCTGAGCACCACTGCAGTGACATCTGAGCTCAACCACAGCAGCTGTACCTACAGAAGGGAGGAAGACGGCCCTATCCAACAGAAGCAGCCTGACCCACTGAAGAAAAACTGATAACCAGGCTATGCACTATGTTAACCAGCACAAGTAGACTTACTAATGACAATATCTTAATGAAGAATGGCCAAACTAAGATTACACATGTTTATTTTAGGTATTCTCTTATTTCTGCATTTGTTTAATTTTTAAGTGGCTCTACTTTTTAAATTTCCAGTCTGCTCTAATCAAAATAAAATTATTGGTACCCTGAAGTTTTTATTGGTAAATTGAAAGTAAATTGGATTTAAGCAGTTTATCTTTGAACTTCTATCTTGGAATGATTTAATTATTTTCTGTAAATATTTGTTACTTCTTTTTATGTGCAAAGCATTACTAAAACACTGAAGGAAATAGTAAGTTGAATAAATGTTTCTTTCCCAAGGGAACATTTAGAAAAATAGAATGGTGAGTTAAATTCACAAGTAATTATGGAACAAAGCAAACAATGGTCAGGGCAGTAACTGTGGTACAAAATTATATAGGAGTAAACAAAAAGAAATACTTTTAATTTGAGAATAAAGAAAACATAAAAACCAATCTTCTAAAAATATATATGATAGCTTCCTTTAAAATTTCCAATTCAACAATTCTCATCAATTTAAACATAAACTTTATAGGAATTAACAAATCAATTTCTGATATCTCTGAAACCCCATGTTATTATTTTTAACTTTTTGTTGAAAACATCTAATATCAACTTTCTCCTTCACCCTGACTGCTCCTGGAACCAGTTTCTCCTGTCAAACTGGCATAGAAACAATTAATTTCATTAACTTTCTATTATGTATGATTTTCTGTTTTTAATCAGTTGAAATTCACTTTTTTGTTTACTCTCTACATTATTGGAGTTGTGCATTATCTCCCTGCTGTACCTTATTGTAATATTATTACTTTTATGCTCTATAGTTCCCCCTCTGAACGCCCTTCTCTTGATACACCCTATATTACTATATTTAGCCTCCATTTCAGTCTTTCCATGCTCTGTTCTTGCTTAACCAAATAAAATGTTAAATTATTCAGAGTCTATTCAGTTTATAACTCTTTATTCTATCCAATATGACACTGTTGTACTTGTATGTTTTATTATTTGCCCCACCACATATTTATCTGCTTGAAGGCAGGAGATGTGGTTTATAATACCTTGCATTTGTTAGGTATGTAATATATATTTTGAGCTGAAATTAGTTCTCTAAACTACATCACTTGAAATTGAAAGGTAAAAGCTGAAGTCAGCAGTAAGAGATGCCAAAATAATTTTTAAGTAGTCTCTTCAATATTCTTTACAGTGTATAATGATAATTAGAGAATTAGTGCTATCAGTTGTATATTTCCAATTTTAAAATATTTCTTATTTCTAATACTTTGTAATAATATAATTTACTAGACTAATAATAGCCTTGGTTTCCAGAAAACAAGAGAAATGTTTTCACTTAAATCCAATAGCTTTTTCCAGCTCCCCAAGTTATGGAAGTTTAGAAATAGAGTGTTCTTATTTACCACTTTGTAACAAAAAAATGTTGTAACATTATTAACTCTAGGATAGCTTGCCAAGTTTCATCAGACCTTGCAGAAAAAGGTAAAAATTATGTATGTGCTATTTTATGCTCCAATATTAGTAACAGATTAAGAGGAAGCAGTATTTAAGAAAAACAAAAAAGGCCTTTTAAAGATGTTCAGTGGAAGTACTGCCAAGGAAAAAAGATAAGGAGATCATAGAATTCTAGTGATAATGTCATTACTTGTTTCAATATTTTATACATTAGTTAGTAGTTGTGCCAGGATAATTTTTTACAGTGGAAAATAATAAATTATGCCACCATTATATGAAATATGTGGACCCTGACAGAGAATGCTTCTTTTATAGATCCTGGAGCACTGTGGCCTTAGTTCAGCTTATAAAACATGGACCTGTCAAAACATCTTATGTTTAATAGAGAAGTATTTATTAAGTATTTCATGGGAAGTACTTAATTTATTATTCAGAATACAAATGATATTTCAAGGAAATTATCTAACATTAGAAATAATAAAATGAATATTATACATTGTCTGTTGGCAGAAAATAGATTCATTATTAAAGAAAAATTTCATTCTCTCTAAGCATGTTTAAATTTTTATGAGGTTGTTTTAACAATCGAAAACAAAAAGCCTAACACCAAGGTTCTTAGTTTATAAAAAGAAATCTGGAAAACTACCTTTTTTATGATCTACAATCTTAACCATTTTAAAACACTTAAAGAATGTTACAATTGATTTTATATATATAATATATATAATCTTGGACAATAATTTCTTGAACTCCACCTTTCAAAGCAATTTTGGAAGTCTTTCCCTGGAATGGCTATCAGAGCTGTTGTTGAACCCAAAATCTGAAAATTAAGTTTGCAAACTTGCAACCATGTGCTTACGTTGGCAGCATGGTACAAAAAACTCCATAAAGGTGTCATAACCTTGGCAGAACAATTCACTACTCAGTCATATGGAACTAGTATAAGTAGAATTGTGAGATTGATCTAATAGGAAAAAACTAGTACCTGAAGGTGAGATGAGATTATGGAAGATAATTTTATCTTCCTTTATGGAAAAAAAATGGTATTTAAAGTTAAATGTCAGCAACACGTAGAAGTCTACACTGCCAGGGATTCTATCATACACAATTGACAGGATCCCAAGAAAAAAAAAGCTGACATTAAAGAGACCTATGTGTGACCCAGTCATTTCTCTTTTTCTTTTTCTTTTTTTCTGGTCAATGTCATTCAAGAGAACTTTATTGTACGTATGAATCACTATGGATCTTGTTAAAATACAGATTCTGGGGGGTAGTAGTTTGGGGATGGAGCCAAGATTCTGCATTTCTACCAAGCTCTGAGGTAGCTTTTTATCCCTATTTAAAACGTAAGCACTTCCACTTCTATATGTAGCCAGATCACTGCAGCTTAAATCCTGAGTTTACAAAATGTGACTTATCGATGCTTCTCACTCAGTGGTTAAACTGATTTTGTTCAAATCTCCTCACCACTGTTCTCTGCTGTTTCCAGTTTTGAGTGCTAAACTGTAGCCACAGTCACTTCGAAAAGAAGTGACTTAGAATAAAGCAGGCGAACATCTGAAAAAGTCCCACCTAAACCCATTTCTGTTCTTTCTAGACCAAATCATTTCTTGGTACCAAATAGACAAGAAGGCCCGGGACAGCATCACCTCCATAAGAACTGTGCATGTATATGGGAACTCCTTACAATCATCATCACCTCCCTGTAAGAATAGTTTAGAGGAGTTCAATAATGATAATAAAGTTCACGATAATGATAAAATGATAACGAATATTTATTGTACACTTGTTAAGTGCCCTGCACTGTCCTAAATTATTTACATATAGTATGTCATATATTTCTCTAAATATTTATGAAGTAGATAAATTTATTGTCTTCATTTTAATGTTGAGACAGACAGAGAGAAGAGCAGATAGGTAATTGTTATATCTAATATCACAATTAAAGTTCGGTGCTATACTGTATAAATCACAAACTGAAAACCAAAATATTAAACCAAGTATTCCTCTTCCATTATATCTTCAATATAGTCTACATACATTTTTATTAGTTTCAGATGTAGAAAACACCATAGTGATCAGATGTGACATAACTCACCATGTGATAACTCCAACAAGTCTACTACTTAAGCAAACCTGTACACAGTTATTAGAACATTATTCACTATATTCCCCATGCTACATTATGCAATAGTTAAAAAACTATTTTTAAATTACAGTTAACATTCAATATTTCAGGTGTACAGCATAGTGGTTAGACATTTATACAATGTATGAAGTGATCCCACCAATAAGTCTACTACCCACATTACACTATGCATAGTTTTTACAATATTATTGGCTACATTCCCCGCATTGTACTTTACATCCCGTTAACTCTCCTACAATTAACAATTTGCACTTCTTAATGCCTTAACATTTCTCACCCAGTTGTCCAATCCCTCTCCTGTCTAGTAAACTTCAGTTTGTTCTCTATATCAATGAGTCTGTTTCAGTTTTGTTTGTTCATTTATTTTGTTCTTTAGATTCCACGTATAAGCGAGGTCATATGGTATTTGCCTTTCTCAGTCTGACTTATTTCACTAGGTATAATATACCCTAGGTCCATCCATGTTGTCAAAAATGGTACTAATTCATTCTTTCTATGGCATAGTAATATTCCATTGTATTAATATATACAGGGTCTGGCAGAAGCAACTCCTGGTCTTGAATTACTATTTTATTACAAAATCATAACCATACATGCTTATGATTTTGTAATAAAAGATTTGGTATGGATTACCAGCTCATAAAAAGGAGACATTATTTATGTAACCATAAGCATGTATAGCTATTATTTTATAATAAAATCATAATTCAAGTCTGGGTGTTACTTCTGCCAGATCCTGTATGTACTGCAATTTCTTTGTCTAATCATCTATTAATGGGCATTCATTCAGTTGTTTCCCTATCCTGGTTATTGTAAATAGTGCTACAATGAACAAAGGGGTGCAGATATCTTTTCAAATTAGTGTTTTGGATTTTTTGGTATAAATACCCTAGAGTGGAATTGCTGGTCATAAGGCAGTTTAATTTTTAATTTTTTGAGGAAGCTTCAAACTATTTTTCATAGTACCTGCACCAATTTGCAACCCCACCTACAGTGTACCAGGGTTCCTTTCTCTCCACATCCTTCCCAACACCTACTGTTTGTTGATTTATTGATGATGGTCATTCTGAGAGGTGTGAGGTGGTATTTCATTGTGTTTTTAATTTGCAATTTCCTGATGATTAGTGACACTGAGCATTATTTTTATGTCTATTGGCCATCTGCATATTCTCTTTGGGGAAATGTCTTGTCCAATCCTCTGCTGATCTTTTAATTGGATTGTTTGGTTTTTTTTTAGTGTCGAGTTTTATGGGTTCTTTATATATTTTGGATATTAACCCCTATTATATATCTCATCGGCAAATATCTTCTATTGAGTAGGATGTCTTTTCATTTAGTTGAGGGTTTCCTTTGCTGAGCAAAAGCCTTTTAGTTTGATGTAGCCCCATTTATTTAGTTTTCCTTTTGTTTCCATTGCCCAAGGAGATATATCAGTATGTTTTTTTCTAGGAGTTTTATGGTTTCAGGTCTTACATTTAGGTCTTTAATTCATTTTTAGTTTGTTCTTATACATGGCATAAGAGAGTGGTCTAGTGTCAATTTTTTGCATGCATCTGTCCAGTTTTTCAAGCACTTATTGAATAGACTGTCTTTACCCCACTGTATGGTCTTGCCACCTCTGTAATAAATGACAACATATATATGCGTTTATTTATGGGCTCTCTATTCCATCCCATTTATCTATGTGTCTGTCTTTATGCCACTACCATGTTGTTTTGATTACTATAGCCTAGTACCATAGTTTGATATCAGGTAGCATGATACCTCCAGCTTTATTTTTATCTCTCAAGATTGCTGTGGCTATGTGGTGTCTTTTATGGTTCCATGTAAATTTTAGGATTATTTGGTTTAATTCTTTGAAAAATGGCATTGATGTTTTAATAGGGATTGCATTGAATTTATAGATTGCTTTGGGCAGCATGGACATGTTAATGCTGTTAATTCTCCCTATTCATTAGCATCATATATCCTTCCATTTATTTATATCTTTTTAAAATTTCTTTGGTGCATTATGGTTCTCTGAGTACAGATCTTTTACCTTCTTAGTTAAATTTAATTTAGGTATTTTATTTTTTTATGAAATTGTAAATGGGATTATTTTCTTAATTTCCTTTTTTGACTGTTCAGTATTGTTATATATAAAATCAACTGGTTTCTGAATATTAATTTTGTATCCTGCTACTTTACTAAATTTATTTAAAAGTTCTAATAATTTTTCTGGTGAAACCTTTGGGGTTCTCTATATAATATCATGTCATCTGCAAATAACAACGGTTTACTTCTTTCCAATTTGGAAAGCTTTTATTTCTTTTTCCATCTGATTACTGTAGCAAGGACTTCCAATATTATGTTAAATAAAAGTTGTGAAAATGGGCATCTTTGTCTTGTTCCTTATCTTATAAGGGGAACATTTTTAGCTTTTCACATTGAGTATGATGGTAGCTGTAGGTTTGGCATATATAGCTTTTATTATGTTAAGGTATATTTCTTTTATTCCCATTTTGGTGAAAACCTTTATTTTATAAATTCACAAAAAAATGTTTTTTTTTATTGAGATGGAATTCACATAACATAAAATTAGACTTTTTAAAGTGAAAAATTGAGCAATTCAAGGACATCAATTTTTTAATTTGTGACAGGGTATATACTGAAATATTTTTAATTTTTATTTTTAATTTTTATTTTTTTATTGTTATTAGGGTGACATTGGTTAATAAGAATTACATAGGTTCTGGGTGTACGATTCTGCAGTACATTGTCTATCTGTTGCATTATGTGTTCACCATCCAGTGTTAGTTCTCTTTCCATAATCATTGTATTTGGCTCCCCTTCCCTCTTTTCCCAACCCCTCTTTCTTACCCTACTCCCTCTTTCCTTGCTCCCAGATAACCGCTAAATTATTGACTGTATCCATGAGTTATTTTTTTTTCTTGGTTGCTTTCAGTTTTGTATTCCACATATGAGTGAAGTCATATGGTTCTTGTTTGTTTCTATCTGGATTGTTTCGCATAGCACAATTTTCTCGAGGTTCATTCATTTTATTGCAAATAGTAGTATTTCATCTTTTCTTACAGCTAAGAAATACTCCATTGTGTATATGTACCACAGCTTCTTTATGCAGTCATCTATCAAGGGCTTCTTTGGTTGCTTCCATGTCTTTGCCACCATGAACAGTGCTGCAATAAACATTGGGGTACATAAGTCTTTAAGAACTAAATTTTTAAATTTTTCGAGTAAATACCCAAAAGCAGGATTGCTGGTCATATGGTAACTCCATTCCCAGTTTTCTGAAGAACCTCCATACTGACCTCCATAGCAGTTGTACCAATTTACATTCATACTAGCAGAGTGTGAGAGTTACTTTTTTTCCACAGCCTTTCCAGCACTTGTAATTCCTTGTCTTGTTGATAATAGCCATTCTAACATATTTGAGGCAGTATATCATTGTGGATTTGATTTGCATTTCCCTAATAACTAATAAGGTGGAGCACTTTTACATATGTCTGTTGACCATTTGTATGTCTTGATGAAAGAAGTGTCTGTTGAGGTCCTCAGCCCACTTTTAATTGGATTATTTTGTTGTTGTTGTTGTTGTTGTTGAGTTGTACTAGTTCTGTATATGTTTTAGATATTAGACCCTTTTCAGATGCGATGCTTGAAAATATTATCTCCCATTCAGTTGGTTGTCTCTTTGCTTTGTTGTTGGTTTCTTTTGCTGTGCAAAAGCTTTTTAGATTGATTATAGTCCCATTCATTTATTTTTGCTTTTACTTCCCTGCCTTTGAGGTCAGGTTCATGAACTCTTCCTTGAGTCCTAGGTCTATAAGTTTAGTACCAATGTTTTCTTCTATACAGTTTATTATTTTAGGTCTTATGTGGAGGTATTTAATCCATTTTAAATTAATTTTAATACATGCTGATAGTTTGTAGCTCAGATTTATCCTTTTGCATATGTTTTTTTCAGTTTTTCCTGCACCATCTACTGAAGAGGCTTTCTTTTATTCATTGCATATTTTTTGCTCTTTTATTAAAAATTATTTTTCCATATATTTGTGGATTTATTTCTGGGTTTTCAATTCTATTCCATTGGTCTATGTTTCTGTTTTTCTGCCAATATTAAGTTGTTTTTATTATTGATGTTTTGTAGTGTAAATTGAAATTGGGAAGGGTGATATCACCAGCCTTATTCTATTTTTGTAGTATTGCTTTGGCGGTTTGAGGTCTTTTGTGGTTCCAGCAAATCTGATCATTTTAAAAATCTTTTTTGTGAAAGTATATTTGCGGAATTTCAATGAGATTTGCATTAAATCTATATATTGCTTTGAGTAATATGCCAATTTTAACAATGTTAAGACTTCCTATCCATGAACACAGAATATCTTTCAATTTCTTTGTGTCCTCTTCAATTTTTTCCAAAAGTGTCTTATAATTTTCCATATATAAGTCTGTCATTTTTTAAAGTTAATTCCCAGGTATTTCATTCTTTTTATTGGGATCATAATAAGTATTTATTCTCTTATTTCTTTTTCTGGAGGTTCCTTGTTTTTATATAAAAATGCAATTGATTTTTGTATGGTGATTCAGCATCTTGCAATTTTACTGTATTTGATTATTATTTTTAATAGTTTTCTGGTGGAGTCTTTTAAATTTCTTTTTATGTAAAGGATCATGTCATCTGTAAATAGTGACAGTTTCATTTCTTCTCTCCTAATTTAGATGTCTTTTATTCCTTTCTCTTGCTTGATTGTTCTGGCAGTGGTGACATGGGGCATCCCTGTCTTGTTCCTGATTTTAAGGGAATGGGCTTCACCTTTTCCTCATTCAGTATAATATTAGTTGAGGGTTTGTCATATGTGACCTTTGTTATGTTTAGATACTTTCCTTCTATACCCATTTTATTCAGTGTTTTGATCATAAATGGATGGTGTATCTTGTTGAATGCTTTTTCTGCATTAATTGATATGACCATATGGTCTTTATCTTTTATTTTGTTTATGTGGTGTATCACATTGATTGATTTTCATGTGTTGAACCATCCTTGAGCACCTGAGATGAGTCCCACTTGATCATGTATAAATAGAATACATTATTGTATTCTATTTGCTAATATTTTGTTAAAATTTTTGTATCTGTGTTCATCAGAGATATAGGTCTATAGTATTTTATTTTGCGATGTCATTACCAGGCTTTGGTATTAGAGTAATGTTGGCCTTGTAAAATGAGTTAGGAAGTATTTCCTCATCTTCAATATTTTGGAAAAGTTGGGGAGGATAAGCATTAATTCTCCTTTGAATGCTTGGTAAAATTTATTGGTGAGACTGTCTGGTCAAGGGCTTTTGCCTTTGGGAAGGTTTTGGATAATTGTTTCAAATTTTTTTACTATTGATTGGTCTATTTATTTTACCTGGTTCTTCTTGGTTCAGCCTACATAGACTATGTTTCCAGACACTTGTCCATTCCTTCTAGGTTGTTAAATTTAGTGGCATAAAGTCCTTCATAACACTATCTTATAATCCTTTGCATTTCTGTGGTATCAGTCATAATTTCTCCCCTTTCATTTCTAATTTTGGTTATTTGTGCCCTTTCCTTTCATCTTTTGAGGAGTCTCTCCAGGGGGTTGTCCATTTTGTTGTTCTTTTCTAAAGAACCAGCTCTTCATTGCATTAGTTTTTCCTATTGTCTCACTGTTTCCATTTTGTTTAGTTCTGCTCTAACTTTTATTATTTCTTTTCTCCCTCTGACTTTGCATTATTTCTTTTCTTCTTTTTCTCATTCTTTAATATGAGATGTCAGGTTGTTTACTTGTGTTTTTTTCTTGTTTCTTAAGATTAGCCTGTAAAGATATTATTTTTTCACTTATTTTCACTGCTTTCACTGTATCTTAATGATTTTGATTTGTTGTATTTTCATTGTGATTAGTTTCTATGTATCTTTTAATATCTTTTATTTCTTCTTTGATCCATTCATCTTTTTATAAGGTGTTGTTTAATCTCCATGTATACGTGACATTTTTCTGCTTTCTTTTTCAGTTGATCTCCAATTCCAATCCTCTTGAATTTGGTGATGCTAGTTTTGTATTCCAACATGTGGTCTATCCTTGAGAATATTTCATGAGCACTGAAAAAGAAGGTATACTCTCTTTTTGCCCAGATGAAGTGTCCTGTAAATATCAATTATATCCAATTGCTGTCATGTGTCATTTAAAGTTGATTATTTTCTTACTTCTTTTCTGTTCAAATTATCTCTATGGTTGTTAAGAGGGTGTTTAGGTTCCCTATATGATTATGTTTTTGTCCATTTCTCCTTTCAGATTTGTTAGTAGTTGCTTTGTATATTTTGGTGCTTCCCAATTGAGAGTATATATATTAATCAGTGTCAAGATTTTTTCTTGTTGTAATATCCCTTTTATCACTATGAAATATCCATGTTTGATCCTTGTTATCTTTTTTAACCTGACACTTGTTTCATCAGATGTCAGTATGGCAACTCCTGTTTTTCGCTGGATACCATTTGCTTGGAGTATTGTTTTGTATCCTTTCACTCTAAGTCTGTGTTTGTACTTATGCCTGAGGTGTGTCCCTTGGAGATAGCATATGGATGGGTTTTGTTTTTTAATTTGGTCTGCCACTCTGTATTTATTGGTGAGTTCAGTCCATTTACATTTAGAGTGATGATTGATATATGAGGATTTTCTATGGCCATTATTTCTTCTTTGTTTTTATTTATTTATTTATTATTGTCCTAACTCTATTCCTTTTTTTCTCATCTTTTTTTCAGGTCAAAGACCCACTTTCAGTATTTCATGAAATGCCAGTCTCATGCTGAAGAATTCTCTCAGCTTCTGTATGTCTGAGAAAGTCTTTATTCCTCCTTCATATCAGAAGAATAATTTTGCTGGATAACTTATACTTGGCTGGAAGTTTCTCTCTTTTAATATTTTAAATATTTGATTTCACTCCATCCTGGCTTATTGAGTTTCTTTTGAGAAGTCTTATGATAGCCTGATGGGTTTTCCTTTAAAGGTTATAGTTTTTTACACCTCTTGGTGCCTTGAAATTGTTTGTCTTTAATTTTTGACACCTTCAGTATAATTTGTCTTGGAGAAGATCTTCTGACATCCAGGTAGCTAGGGGACCTATTTTCTTCTTCAGTTTGGGGTTCCAGATCTTCCCATAGGTTTGGAATGTTCTTGTCTATTATTTGCTTGAGTATGCTCTTTGTAGAGTTTTTCTTTTTATGCCTCTTCTTTGAGCTTATTATTCTTATATTGTTGTTTTTACTGGAGTCACATAGTTCTTGCAGAATTCTTTCAATCCTTTTTACTCTATAGTCCCTATTTTCTTCTTTCTGTGTTGTTTCCATTTTCTGATCTTCAATATTACTAACTCTTTCCTCCATTTGGTTGGTCTTGTTTCCTATGGCAGTTATTTCATTTCTCACTTATTTTATTGCACTATTTATCTCTCAAATTTCCATCTGATTCTTTCTTACAATTTTATTTTCTTTGTTAACTTGTTTCTTTTGTTCATGAATTTCATTTCTGAGATTATTCATCTCAGCTATGGCTTCTGCCAGTATGTTTTTATTTCTCTGAGAGCCTTTAGAACTGCAGCCTTGCATTCTATGTCACTTAGTTCATAAATTTCTAGATCTACGGGTTTTTTTTTCTGGAGATTTTTCCTCTTCTTTCTGAGTGACTTTGAATCTAAAGGGATTCATAGTGTTTCTCCTTGCAGCAGTGGCAGACCCATGGCCTCTTTCTTGGACATGAGAGCTTTTCCTACAACAGTTTCAGGGATGTCTCTCCTTTCTCCTCCACATTGTCATCGCTATAGTGTCTTGCCATGAAGCAGGCACTAGGTAGCACTGAGGGGCAAGTTTTTGGAGAGACTTAGGGGTGGTAGTTAAGCAATATCTCTAGCTTCCACCTGGGCTTGGGGGTGAAGCTGTGGCTTCCTGCAGTTCATCAGGGAAGCTGGAGGAGAGAGGATAGCCCAATGAAATGGAAGCTGCAGCTACTCATGTTGGTCAGGGAAAGTGCTGCCTCCTCAGCCTTTCTCCCTTGTCCTAAGCCTGAATTTTATTCAGGACCGTGTTTCCGTGTTTCCACGGTAAGCAGAGCCCAGAGCTGCAGCACTACAACTAAGGGCCCTATTCCCACCTTGGTCAGTTCAGATGCTTTAATATCTGTGCCATCCAGGGCATAGCTCCTGGACTGTGTCCCCAACATGTTATTGCTTAGTCCAACATGCTCACCCCCTCACAGGGTCTTAGCTATTCTTGCCTCCACTCTTGTTGCCATTAAGCCCCCTCTCCATGTGGTATCTTGCTACCCTTCTGCCAGTATTCTCTTATTATTTTTTAGTTCCTTCAGTTACCCAAGGTTGGGTTGTGATGCAATCTGTCTCTGTTGCCTCCCTTCTCTCCCACTCACCCCTGTTTCACTAACCTTCAGGTGTTTTCTTACCATGTGTGGATCCCTCAGCTGTCACTGTGCCACTTGGGGTTTCCCATGTTGGATCCCAATGGTCATCCAACTGTATTTTCCAGGAGAGGTTTCAGGGATCCCCTCTCTGGTTGCCATCTTGCCAAGCTCCCAGTGCTGTCAATCCTGGAAACAACTTCTACTCCATGGGCAGCGTTGGGGTTCTCCCCTTCACGGTGAGTGGTGTCCAGGAGCCCAAGAGGGAAAGACCTTTTGTCCTGGGTCCACGTCTTTCCCCTAGGGGCTACCAATGAAAGTTTTTATCATAAATGGATACTGAATTTTGTTGAATGTTTTCACCATATCTATTATTGTATCTATTATCTATCTATCTATCTATCTATCTACCATTGTTGTTGATGTGGTATATCCTGTTAATTGATTTTCAGATATTGAACCAACTTTGCATACCAGAAATAAATCTAACTTGATTATGGCGTATGATCTTTTTACTGTGTTACTGAATTTCATATGTTAATATTTTGTTGAAGATTTTTTCATCTATGTTCATCAAGAATACTGGCCTATAATTTTTTTGTTATCTTTTTATCTGGTTTTGAAATAAGGGTATACTGGCCTTGTAAAATAAGCTTGAAATTTTTTCATCCTCTTGAATATTTTGAAATAGTTTGAGAAAGATACATGTTAATTCTTTTTAGAAAGTTTGGTAAAACTCATCTGTGAAAGCATATGGACTAGGACTCTTTTTTTTTTTTTGGAAGCAAGGTTATTGATTCCTGTTTCAATTTCATTAGTAGCACTTGGTCAGTTTAGATTTTCTGTTACTTCCTGATTCAGAATTCAAAGATTGTATGCTTATAGGAATCTATCCATTTCATTCAGATTGTCCAAATTATTGGTGTATAGTTGCTTGTAGTTTTTTTCTTAAGATTTTTTAGTTTTTATTTCTAAGGTGTCAGTTTTCACTTCTCTTCTTTCACTTCTGATTTTATTTATTTGGGTCCTTTATTTCTTCATAAGTCTAGCTACAGGTTTGTTCATTTTGTTTATCTTTTCAAAAAAACAGCTTTTGGTTTCATTGATCTTTTGCATTTATTTAGCCTCTATTTTGTTTATTTTCATTCTTATCTTTATTAGTTCCTTACTTCTACTTACTTTGGGCTTTGTTTGCTTTTGTTTTTCCAGTTCCCTTAGGTGTAAAGTTAGATTGTGCATTTGAGATTCTTTTTGTTTTTTGAGGTAGGCCTGCGTTGCTAGGAATTTTTCTTAGAACTTCTTTTGCCTTGTCTCATAGATTTTGGGATGGTGTCTTTTTATCTTTGTCTCAAGGTATCTTTCAATTATTTTCTTGATCTCATTGTTGTCCCATAGTTTCCTTAAACTATCTTCACTGGTTTTTATTGTTCCAATTGGGTACTTGCTGCTACTTTGTCTTCTAAATTGTCTATTTGATCTTCTGTTTCATCTACTCTGCTGTTGATTCCTTCTAGTATAGTCTCCATTTCAATTATTGTGTTCTTTATTACTGACAAGATTTTTTTAATGGTTTCCATGTTATTCTTTATGGTTAATTTATTTTTCTCTAAGTTCTAAGTTCCTAAGCATTCTTATAACCAGTGTTTAGAACTGTGTCTCTGGTAAGTTGGTTGCTTCCATTTCATTTTTTTTTTTAAATCTGGAGTTTTCTCTAATTCTTTTTTATTTGAGGCATGATTCTTTGTTTTCTCACTCTGGCTGCCTCTCTGGGTTGCTTCTATTAGCAAACATGGAAGTTTTGTCAATTATTTTCATATAGTAGGTGTCCTTTGTGGTTCAGTGATGTAGTCTCTCTGATCACCAATGCATGTGTTCCAGCAGTGACCCTCATGTGTGTTGTATATTCTCCTGTTGTAGTTGACCCTTAATTTATTTTGGTCAGTCTTAGGCTGATGGACTGTGAGAATTGTTTGTACCCACAGCATATGAGCTGTGATGTGGGAGCTGAGTTCTCAGAGGAGGATTTTCCTGAGTGGGCTCTTGTGCCTGTCAATGCCACCCTTTGACTGAGCCACTTTGGAGGAAACCAGGTAGTTCTCTGATGTAGTCTGAGGCCAGCTTCTGGAGGGTGTTGATTCTTGTGCCTCTTGCAAAGGGCTCCCATGCAGGTCAATTTTAATCTTGACTTTGACTGGTCCAAGGCTACCTGGTAGGAACTACAAAGCTATATGCAATTAATTGTTGCCTGTATTGGACCTGGAGGTGAGTGGGGATGGCCTGGCTGTGAACTGAGATTGTCTTCTACCAGTATCAGGGTTGAAGTGCTAAACAAAATTTCCAGAGCCTCATTAAGCCTGTTGCCACCTGCCAGCTGCTAGTAAGGCTCAGCAGCTAAATGAGCCTTTTTAGCTGTGCAGGCTGGGCTAGTTGACCTGGTTTTAAGGGTGATCCTGGTGATGTTGCCAGAGTTTGGTGATGTGGAGTCCCAAGGAGTCATAGGATGAGTTCTGGTGGCTTTTACAAAGTTAATGTAGATTCAGCTCCTGTGCTGGTGCTGAGCCTGTGGCTCCTCTGGAAAATACAAGAACACTGTGCTATTTTGGAGAGCTGGCCAAGAAGGGTTTCAGTACAAGTTAGAGCTGACTGTCTGCCACCTAAAGTTTTCCAGGTTGCTGTAGGTGATTTGCTGCTGTACAAGCTTCCCACAGCTTGTGGGGCAGGGCTGTCTGCCTAGCAGCTGAGGGTGTCCTGGACAATGCCATGTAATTTGGGTGGTGTCCAAGGGAATCACAAAGATGGTGTGCACATACAAATATTATACCAGATCAAAGCAGTGTCAGGCTGTTTGCTTCTTGTTCCTAATAGTATCAGCTTAGCAATTGTTTTACATGCTGGTAATGACAGTTGAAACCAGTAGCAGCAATCAATCCCAGTTTGATGTCTTTCTAATGATTCCAGAAGTAGTCTCAAAGACAACAGTAACAACAGCCAATGTCTTCTACATGGTCCAATCTCCACATTACCCCTCTCCTAACTTCAGAACACTGGGACCAGCCAATCAGTGTCTTCTATTTGTATATCTGAGTTCTTCCCTTTAATTTTTAATTGTTAATAACTTCAACATTTTCCTTTGTTTCACAACCTCTAAGAAGGATAGCTGCTTTCTGCAGTTACTAACTCTATTGTATTTCAGCATTCTCTTTTGCTTGTTTGTTTAGTTCTTCAATATCTTCTTAATAACTTTCAGTTTGTTCTCTAAGTTAAAATGACTGGTGTAATTACTTTCTTTAAAACAGACTCTCACTAATGCACTCCTAAAATAAAAACATGTAATTCCTCTTTCCAATCACTACATGTGTGTATATACAGACATACATGCATACACATGCACTCATACAAATTTGCCTCTTCCAGTACTCCTTATCTCAGTTTACAACACCACCATACATCCAGCTTTATAAGACAGAAAATAAGAAATTGTTCTTGAAAACTTTATCTCCGACCCCATAGCAAATACCTCATTAAAATTCAATTAATGTTTTTCCTTAAATATCTCTAAAATTCATTCCTTTTGTGTTCTCCACTGCCACCAAAATTGATATATGGCTTCCATTTTACATTCCTCCACCCCACTATTCTTTAACCAGTCCACAATAATGAGGGTTTAATTAGATATTTCTATACACTGTACATTTATCTTTAATTTTATACTGAAACCATTTAAATACCTATATTGGTCATCTCACCCTCTTTAGTCATCATTTTCTTCCTTAGAGTATAAATCAAGTTCTTTAACATTACCTATAATATCTTGCATTATCTGGCCCTTGTCTGTCACTGCTGAGTTATCTTTGAAAGTATCCCACCTATAGTATTATTTCTTTACACTTAATCTGCTTTCAGTTCCTTAATAATTTTAGGCATTATTCAGGGCTTCTGTATACAGTAGTCTCCCTTTATCTATAATTTAGTTTTCATGTTATAGATATCCATGGTTAACTAAGATCTGAAAATATTAAATTAAAAATCCAGAAATAAGCAATTGATAAGTTTAAAATTGCATGCTAGTATGAGAAATATGATGAAATCTCGAGCCATCCAGCTCCATCCTGTCTGGGCTTTAAATCATTTATTTGTCCAGAGTATCCACATTATACTTGACTTATCTGTTATTCACTTAGTAGCTGCATGGGTTATCAGATCAACTGTCATGGCATCATAGTATTTGTTTTAAATTAACTCTTATAGTAGTCCAATTTTATGCTATAGGCATTGTATCATATCATATTATCATAAGAAGGAGACTGAGTACACTAAAATAAGATACTTTTAAAGAGATAGACAAGTCACATTTACATACCTTTCATTATAGTATATTGTTACAATTATTACATATTACTATTTTTTATTATTGTTAATCTTTCACTAGTTTATAAATTAAAATTTGTTGTAGATATGTGCACACAAAAAACTTAACGCGCACACACACACACACACACATACACACACACACACACACACACAAACACACACACACACACACATATATATATATATATATATATATATATAGGAGGCTCTTAGTTAAACAGCATCCATGAAGATGGGTAGATGTCAGAAAAATGTACTTACTGGTGGCTTGAGAGTTACTATTAAAAATATACTTAATTAATACTATAACCCATATGATACCATACCATTCAATAAACTCGGTATTGCTTTGATATTAATATTGAAGTACAATAATTAAAAGCAAATTAAGACAAACAACTTAATGTAACACAGTTTTATTATAAAAACAGATTTGTGAATGCAGTGTGCAAATTTAGTTAAATGATAACCAATAATTTTTTTATCTTAACTTAACATAATTTGTAAACTTCAAGTAACTTAGAAAAAACACACATACACACTTAAAATAGTTACAGTAAGAGTAGAGAGTTTGCTGGGTAGACATCACATAAGAATCATCAGGATCTGATGATGTAGCTTGGACAGGATCAGGAAAAGTGGATGTAGATGGTTTTAGATCTACATCAGCAGATGATGCTTTACTGGCAAACTTGAATGCAGCTTTCTTAGAAAATGAATAAATGTCGGCTTGCTTTGAGGCCCTATGACTCTCATGCAAAGTCAGGTTTTACATAACGTGCAGCTGCATAGCATGCTGAGAAATGAAGAAGGGTTACTATTTTGCAAAATCTATTACAGTGTCAGGTGTTGCAGTAGCTTTCTGCCAGGATACTTTTCTCACCTCATACCCATTGTCATCAATCTTTTTTTCCTCTGCAGCATTCTTTTTTTTATGATTCACAACATCTATGATATCTTCTGTATTAAGTGTATAAGTTACTGGAATAGCTTCATCCACTGGAAGCCAGGAACTGAGTTTATCTCAAGACAAATTCATTTTGTCATAAGCGGAGATAACTAACTCACAGTTTTCATCATAAACTCTGCTACTGGAAACTACACTATTGACTGTAAGTTCCTCAAAGTTGATGAATGAGAAGAAGGATTCCACAGACACCACAGCTGGCCACAACTTTTCCCAACATTTCATGTTCCACTTTTCACAAAATTCTAAGCACAACTGACAGTAAGAAAGCATTTTTGAGATTATATTTTTTCTTAAAGTCCAGAATTGTCTTGGTAAATTTAGTCACTTTTCACATAAATTCACACCTGCAAAACAATTTTTACATTTTTTATCACTTCCTGATACATTGTTTGGGTCAGATTTGTGATGTTAGCTGAAAGATAGCATACAAAAATGTTGCTATTAACAAGCTCTTCCAAAGAATGATGTAGGCAACAGTTATCCAGGAGCAACAGAACTTTACTATTCTCTGATATTTCTTTTTTATATAAATTTTATTTAACACTGGGGACAAACATATAATGAAACTACTTGGTAAAAATTTCTGCACCCATCTAACTGTTATTCTGCACATAAAAACCTACAGGAAGGTTAATTATGCCCTTAAACACGTTGGTTTAGCAAATTTGCCAACCACACACAATTTTACCTTATGAATTCCCAATGCATTTGTACCAACAAGCACAATTATATGCTCCTTTTAGCTTGAACCCATGAGCTGTCTTTTTATTACCATCACCCAAAGTAGAATTTTGCAGATACTTCTATGTTAATTCAGTCTCATCTGAATTATAAATCTGTTCTGAGGTCAAGACATTTTCTGCAACCAATTCACTAAACACATCACAAAACAAAGCTGTAGTCTCAAAATCAGCCAATATCTGATCATCCAGCTTATATATGCCATGCAAAACTTTGAATAGGGTATGCCAGTGACTTCGAAATAAACACTGACCTTCAGTGTTCATTTTCTCATGGAATTCTGCTTTTCTCTACAATGTGAGTCCAAAAATACAACCACTCTCAGACCTATTCAGCACAAACCACTCATACAAGGCCTGATCAATCATTTCCACTTTCGGTGTATGAAGGGTATGATACTTCTCCACACTCTTGTCACTCTCTCACTTCACATAAATCTTTATCTGCTGAGACTCAGCCTTACTGTCATAGATTATTGACAAACCAACATCAAATTAATCCATGAGCAATGGACAAATCTCACAGTTTTCAAGCCTCTTGCCTAATTCCATCTTCTGCTTGAGGGTCTGCACTATGTGTTTATGTTTACTTGGGACCTGTTTTGGCAGACTTGGGGTTTGGTGAGAATACACAATTTGAATAATAATAGATCTCAACTAACTAGTATGTTTATACACAGTGAGTTGGTGGGAGTGGGAGACAAATATGTGGCTTACCCACAGACTGGTGAAGGTCTGCACACCAAGTCAAAACTTACATTTCTACTGGAAATTGATTTTATTTTTATTTAAAGCATTATTCTTTGATTCATTTTTCTACCTGTTGCTTGAGAGTGTGGTTGCTTAAGTACCAGTTAATGGATAATGGAGAGTCTAACATATATATATAATGTATCATGTTAAATGGGTGCAAGATTTATTGGGGTGGTAGATGAAAAAGGGAATAAGAGCAGGGTCAGAAAAGATAAGGGATTAAAAAGTACAAATTGTTAGTTACAGAGTAGTCATGGAGGTGTAAAATAAAGCACAGGGAATGTAGTGGATGAATAACTATGGATAGTGCCAGTTGGGTTCTAGACAGTGAGATATCACTTCTTAAATATATAAGTGTGTAATGACTATGTTGTACACCTGAAATTAATATAAAATAATATTGAATGTCAACTATAATTGAAAATTAAAAAGGTGAAGGGAAGTAAGCGGTTCAAATCTTCAGGTATAGAACAAATAAGGCATGGGGATGTAATGTGCAGCATAGGGAATATAGTAAAAAATGTTGTGATAGTGTGGTATGATGTATATAGTTGCTGGACTTATCATGGTGATCACCTCTTTAGGTAAATGTTGAATATCTAGGAGGTACACTTGAAACTAATGTAATATTTTACATCAGCTCTATTTTAATAAAACTTTTTAAAAAACTACTAATAAGTAAATTTAACATGCTCTTGCTTTATCTGATTGTAAAGATAAAAGTCATATGCCTTTATTAGCATCTAAAAATTAGAAAAATAATTTTTGAATTTTTATTTACAACACAATGAAAAAATGTAAAATACTTGAGAATAAATTTAATCAAACATATTTAAGATCTCAAAATTGAAAAGTACAAGACATTTTTAAGAAAAATAAAGACAAACAAATGAAGAAATATACCATATTTGAAGATTAGTAGAAACAAATATACTTAAGATTTAAATTCCAAACAATCTGTAGATACAGCACAGTCCCAAACATAATTTCAAATATTTTCCCCAAAATTTTACATGCTGATCTTAAAATTTTCATGGATAAAATGAATCATTAAAACAATCCTGAAAAAAAAAAAAAACTAGAGAACTCTTATTACCTGGCTTCAGGGCTTATTTTAAAGTTTATTGTAATCAAGACAGTGTGGTATTAGAATAAAAAATGATATTTTAATAGAATACAACACAGAGAGCAGAACTATACCTACATTTTTACAGTCATTTTCCCAGTTTTATTGAGTTATAGTTAATATCTCCATCCCATCACATAATTACCATTTCTGTGGTGAGAATATTTAAGATCTATTTTTACCTATTAGGTTGGTGCAAAGTATTTGTGGTTCTACACCATGAATTTTAATCATTATAACTAGGCTTAAACACATCTTTATTAATCAAAATAGAAACCATTACAATCAACACATTTTGCCAACAAAAAACAAATTTGCTTATTTCTGTAGCATAAAAATCCATGTTTGAGATTTGATGAACTCTTGGAAAGTACTTTCTGCATCTTAATGGTTGTGAAAGCATTTTCCCTGCAAAACGTTCTCAAAATGCTTGAAGTGATAGTGAGCTGGTAAGAGGTCAAGTGAATATGGTGGATGAGGCAAAACTTCATAGCCCAATTTGTTTAACTTTTGAAGTATTGGTTGTACAACACATGGTTGAGTATTGTCATGGAGAAGAATTGGGCCCTCTCTGTTGACCAATGCTAGCTGCAGGCATTGCAGTTTTCAGTGCATCTTATCGATTTGCTGAGCATACTTCTAAGATGTAATGATTTCACCAGGATTCAGAAAGCTGAAGTGGATCAGACTGGCAGCAGACCCTCAAACAGTGACCATGACCATTTTTTGGTGCAAATTTGGCTTTGGGAGGCATTTTGGAGCTTCTTGGTTCAACCACTGAGCTTGTCATCATTGTTTGTCTTACAAAATCCACTTTTCATTGCAGGTCACAATCTGATCAAGAAATGGTTCATTGTTGTTGCAAAGAATAAGAGAAGACACTTCAACATGACAATTTTTTTAAATTTCTGATCAGTTCATGGGGTACCCATTTATCGAGCTTCTTCACTTTTCAAATTGCTTCAAATGCTGAATGACTATAGGATGGTTGACATTGAGTTCTTCAGCAACTTCTCATGTAGTTATAAGAGGATCAGCTTTGATGATTGCTCTCAGTTGATCATTTTCAACTTCCAATGTCTTGCCACTATGCTCCTCATCTTCAAGGTTCTTGCTTCCTTCGCAAAACTTCTTGAACCATCACTGCACTGTATGCACATAGCGGTTCTTGGGCCAACTGTATTTTGGATGTTGTGAGTTGTCTCCATTTCTTTATGGCCCATTTTGAAGTTGAATACAAAAATTGCTCAAATTTTATTTTTGTCTAACATCATTTCAATAGTCTAAAATAAATATAAAATATGGCAAGTAATATCTCATTAGCAAAAATCATAAAGCAAGAAATACTCATTAAAAGGATGTATAACATAACCACATTTATTTAAGAATGTATTCCAATGTCAAATGGCAAATTTCAACAATGCAAAAACCACAATTACTTTTGAACCAACCTAATACTTTCAACTGTATAATGCAGTATAATTAACTATAATCCTCATGTTACTCATTAGATCCCCAAAACCTTTGTACTTTGACCAAAACTCCCCATCTTCCTAGTTACATTATTTTAACAATGATGCCAAAATAATCTAATGATTAAAGAAAATAGTTTATAACAAACAGTGCTGGAACTAGTGAATACCTGTAAATAAAAATGAATATTGCTTCCTAACTAATACAATAGTAACAATTTATTTGGAATGGGCTATGCATTTAAGAGTTAAATCTATAAAGCTTTTTAGGAGAAAGTGTATGATAATGTCTTAGGTATTGTTATAGGCAAAGGTCTATGTATGAGAAAAGACTCAAAATGATGAGATCAAAATATAAGATTAATAAAATGAAAGATAGTTTAAAGACTAAGAAAAATATTCACAGGGCATACAGTTGACAAAGGGTTTGTATCAGGATATTTACCTAAATATTCTTAAAAGAAACTATTTTAATAATTATCTCACAGAGGAAGATATAAAAATTGTCAAAAAACATCTGAAAAATGCTCAATTTTCTTTTGAGATGAATGAAAAAATAAACCTGCAATGAAATCTCACTCCATACCCATCAAAAAGGCAAAAAATAAAAATGGACTAACATCACCCAATATTGGCAAAGATGTGGAGAAATCAGAACTTTCACACACCATTGATGGAATTATAAATTATCAAATCAAGTTCAGAAAAAAGATAATAGTAAACAAGTTATTGCTAAAAGTGCTTTCTCTTTTCCTCCACTTAATATAACACATATTCCAAATAGTGTGTAAAATTTTTCTTCCTTATTTATCTTCTCTGCTTTAAATAAATCTTTAAATGTCCATTTGACTTTACTGGGACATTTTAGAAATTTGTTGGAAAGTCTTAATTCATTCAGAGTTTTAACTTTCTTGACAAAACATGCTTCTGTAGTTTGTTTTACTTTTATAAATGTGTATCTTTAAAAATCAGTCTTTGGAGTCAGAGTCCTGAGTTTGAACCCTGGCTATCATTTAGGACCTTAATTTTCTTCACATGGTGTATCAAGGTAAGATATATAATATGTAAACTACTGTATGTTGCCATGTATAATGCACACATTTTTGCCCAAATTTGTGAGGGGAAAAAAGGATGAACATCATACATGGATAGTACTAATTCCATATCTATATAAATATTTTTAATTCTTTTATTTATGCTTATGAGTTAAAAGTGTAACTCTAGAAATCAATAACTGTTTTGTAATTTGTTACATAAAATTTTTCATACTATAATGTTAAGAAAAAAATGATGAAATTATTTTATAATACAAAAGATTACTTGAACATGAACAAATAAAAATTTGAATTGAAAAATTAAAACAAAAATTTTATTCTCTGAAAATTTGGGCCAAAAACACGGGTACATATTATACATGGAAACACATTCGTTATACAAGGTAAAATACAGTATCTTATGATCAGGAAAGTAGCCGGTAAAAGGTTTGTCTTTCCTTTTAAATGACTTACATACCTCAAAAAAATAAGTGAATGAAAGTGAAATTAATCAGATATATTTTTTTTAATTCTAGTTATTTTAGCCTAACAAAATAATTTATTAAAAATGTGTCAATTGAGAAAAATTTTTGATATTAAAGCCAGTATTAATTATGTTTATAAGTTCTTAAAATATCATAGGACTGAACATTCCTTAAGGGATACTTTCAAAGATGTTTAAATTTTTTTCCTATTTTGTCAAATTGTTAAAGATACCTTTTCTTAGCAAGAGAAGATTTAATTAACTCTAGAAGATAATTTGCATGTATATTTATTTCATAAATTTCTTAATTCTCAGATCAATAATAAATGGTGATTTTTAAAGAATATGCCCATTGTTAGTAAATCACCTGACTTTATATGCATATCTTAAGAACATGTACTTAAAGTGCTTCAAGTATTTTTTTAAATTCATTTTTATTGTTAGACTTATTGGGGAGACATCTGTTAGCAAGGATTACATAGGCCTCAGGCATACAATTCTACAGTGCATTGTCAACTTGATGTATAATCAGTTCACCACCTAATGTGACCTCTCTCCCCATCACCCTATACCTAGCTTCCTATCCTCCTCTCCCACCCCCTCCCCTTTCTCCCCTCCCTAACCCACTCATCCCCAAATAAACATTAAACTATTGATTGTGTCCATGGGTTATTTGTTTGTTTATTTCTTTTTTTCTTTGCTTTCAGTTTTATATTCCGCATATGAGTGAAGTCATACAGTTCTTTGTTTTTTCTGTCTGTCTTATTTCACTAAGCATGATGATCTCCAGGTCCATCCATTTTGTTGCAAATGGCAATATTTCATCTTTTCTTATAGCTGAGTAATATTCCATTGTGTATATGTACCACTGCTTCTTTATCCAGTCATCTGTCGCAGGGCACTTTGGTTGTTTCCATGTTTTGGCCACTGTGAATAGCGCTGAGATGAACGTTGAGGTACGTAAGTCTTTGCGGACAAAGATTTTCAAGTTCTTTGGGTAGATCCCCAGAAGGGGTATTGCTGGGTCAAATGGTAGCTCCATTCCCAATGTTCTGAGGAACCTCCCCCCTGCCTTCCACAGTGGTTGTACCAGTTTTGCTTCAAGTATTTTAACTTGGTTTTGAGTCACTATTTCCTTTAGCAGGTGAGCAGTTACATGACAAGTAAAATTACTTTTATGGATATTTGATTTTCAATAAAGCCTTACATATCTGTTCTACCCATTAATTATAATTTCAAAATTATCATAAATCAGAATTAGACCATAGAAGAATGAGTAATTATCATACATTTCTTCAATGTAGCATATATCTATGTCTTCTCCAGATTTATGATATAAATGATTATGTAATTTATAGTCTCTTTATTTATAAATTAGCTTTAACATAAAAGTATTCTATGTTTATTGCATGTGATTACATATTTGTGACCATCAAGACATCAAGATAATATTTAAGTTCAAATTTATTGAAAATTAACCACTCAAAAAAGCCAAACAAAAAAAATTAACCATTTCATAATCTATTTTCCTCTTGTCTATAACATCTGAAAAACAGCTAATTCATATTACCATTGGAATAAAAGTATTTGACATGACAATGATACTTAAGCCAATCAGACTTCAGTCTTCAATAACACATGCATATTGCACTAAAATTTAATTTGTAATATAATGATTACTGAGAGATGAATACTTCATTTAGGCTATGTTAATTGGCTAATTAACATACAGAATTTTGCCAGTAACAAATTAAATGAATAAGTGATGAAGAAATTAGTATATATGTTTTTATGTATACAGCTGCTTCTACAAACTTCTAATGATATATATTTCTAAATAGTCTATTTCTTGGAATGAGTTCAATCAAATATTGTAGCATAAGCCTCTTCAATAACATAAAAAAATATTTCTTCATTATTTAACCTTCACCTGTAACAGTCATCTGTTCAATTAGAATTCTACTCACATACACACTAGATGTTTTCTCACAAGTATACAGGTAGCAACAGGCCACTTTATATTTTCAGTTAGTATAACAAATCATGCAGCATATTAAAATTTTTTAAAAATGTATCATATCTAAGTACATGACTAGAAGTCAACCACATTTTAAATATCAAGCAAACTTACCTAAGTAAGTTTGTGTGTGTGTGTGTGTGTGTGTCTGTAATATATATGTGTGTTTTGATGAATAGTTCCAAAAATGTTTGAAAAGTTAAATTATGGAAATGATTTTGTTGATGGATAAACATTACAGACTTTACCCTGAAATTTAGCTCATCTTTGTAAAATAAAAAAGTCACTTTCTACCCATATAAGCTTAGAAATTTAGATAAAATAAACATAAAAGAAATCTCTGAAACTTTTAATATTTCAAAGTTTTCATCTACTTCAGAATGTCTCCCACAAATATTTATCAAGCCTGTTTATGAACCTACAAAGATAAGAAACCTTATCTTTCTAGCCAGTCAGAGCATGATTGCATAAAATTGAATTTTTTAAAGCACTGATATAAAATTATGATTTGCAAACCTAAGTCACACAATATGTATATACATGTTGAATTAAGTGAATTTTTCTTTATTATAAAAATGATAAATATATTTAGTACCATAGTAATTATCTAGAATCCAAATAAATGACAGGTATATATGCCTGTTAAAAAAAAAAAAGATACACTTCATTAACAGCTACAAAATATTCAGCAATGAATTCTGACAATGGGCTTTATAGGTGATCATCCTTATTTTACAAAAATGAAGTAAACATTGAGGTAGAAATAGTTAGGTATTGCTTTGGGCTGCATTATGTCTCCCTCAAGACATAAACCCCTATTAGAGCTAAAGCCCTAACCCCCAGTACCTTGTATTTGGCTTCCCCTCATCTTTTCCCAGCCCCTCTCTCTTATCCTACCCACTTTCTCCTTGTGACTGCCTTTAAAAGGTGATTAATTTTAAAGGAGAATTTTAGGGTGGGCACTCATCCAATCTAACTGCTATTCTTGTAGAAGAGGGAATTTGAACACACAGAGAAACATCAGGGATACCAATACACTGAAAAAAGACACAGGGAGAATAAAGACCATCTGTAATTTGAGGAGAGAAGCCTCAGAAGAAACTAAACCTATTGATACATTGATCTTGGTGATGATAGCTAAGTAGGGAGGAAGATAAATAGATAGATGATAAATAGATTGTCAGACAGACAGACACAGAGATAGTAAGATAACATAAAAAACAGTAAAAATGTTATTTTTAATGAGTAAGTGTATTTCAGAAATTTAAAATAACTCAGAGAGAGAAATAAGTCATTATGAAAGAATAAAATTCAAAATAGTGGAGTCTTATGGAGCTGTTAAATAGGCCAAGTGTCATTCTTAGTACAATTTTGAGAAGTATCTCTTATGCCAGCAGTACCTTGCATATCCAAGAGGTTCAAATCAGCTGCAGGAGAAAATTGAAGTGTCTAATTATCAGAACTACTGAGATAAGATTTATAAAATAGATGAAGATAAACTCACTTTCAAAGATCAAATTTAGAGAAGATGCAAAATCAATACAAATAAAGACTATAATTAAATTTATTTTAAATATATGTACACTGTACAAAAGTAAAGTTAGTTGATTACTTGGCACCATACGTTGAGCTAACTTCAAAGCAGAGTTGGAAAACTCAGGTGAATAACAGTGTTAACTCATAACAACACTGCATTATATATTCTCATACCATCTATAATTTATATATTCATCATGTGACACATAATTACTGAGGACATACTTGTGCAAAACACATTTCTAGTACTGGTGATATAGCAGTGACTAAAACAGGTAAAGCTGGTGTCCTCACAAACCTTATATTCTGGTGTGAGTCATGATTAATAAATAAACCAATTTATATAAAAAAGTAATAAATGCAATGAGAAATGGAGGATGAGAGCATAGCAGAGGTACTATATATTTAAAGGACAGTGTTAAATGCTGAACTGTGGAATCCTAAAATTCATATGTTGAAGTCTTGATCTTCATTACCTCAAAAATACTTGGACATGAGTAGAGTCTTTGAAGAGATTATTTTAAATGAGGTAATTAGGGTGGGCTCTAATCCAGTATACTGGTATCAAGGAAAGTAAATTTGAACACAGACACATACACAAGAAAGATAATGTGAAGACACAGGAGAGAAGACAAATCAAGGAGAAGGGCTTCAGCAGAAATTGACACTGCCAAAATCTCCCTCTCAGACTTCTAGTCTCCAGAACTGTGAAAAAATAAACTTCTATTGTTTAAGCCAGTCAGTCAGTGACACTGTTACAGCAGCCCTAGCAAACAGCAGAGATGGTCTGGGAAGGGCTCTCTGGAGAGGTAACATATTAGCAAAAAATACCAAGGATTAGTAGATCCAAGATGGTATAACTAGACATTTTTGTGGTCGCAGTAAATTGTACAAACTATAAGAAGAAGAGAATAATTGACCAGAAAGGCCGGCAGAGAGCAAATAACATTTTGCCTGCAGGACGGTTTGACAGGATCAAAGACAAAGAAGAATAAATATTTATTAACTTAAATTTTTCTGTGTTCTCTTAAAAACACTAATCTGACACACAAAATTCAGTAACTAAATCCATACCTTACAGAATTTCTAATCTCTGAAATCTTATTACAACCAGTACTGTAGAGGTTGAAAGAAAACATATTCATTGTTGATAAAAATTTGTCAGCAATATTTATTCAAATTTTAAAAACAAATATTTATCAACAACAGTAATAACTTTAAGAATCTTCTACAAAAATGAATACACAACTACTGAAGGATAGAAGCACAATGATATGAGTATTTTTTATGCCACTGATTACAAGAGCAAAAATTGGAAAACATTTTGTTGTGGAAAATTTTACCCCTCCTCTTGTCAGAAAGACCAAGCAGCACTTGCAAGTTCAGGCTGTTTATTCCACACCAGCAGGCCCAGAGTAGTTACCTCCAAAGTCTGAGCCCCGAATAAAGGCATGGTGGGGAAATTTATAGCATAGCATTTCCATAATAACATCAGTTTCCCATGCACAGGCTAGGGTCAGCGGGAACAGGGGTTCAGAGAGAAGAAGCAGGAAGTGACTCCAGGGGGGGTGGTTAACCATGTTGGGAGGGGATATTTCTCTACCTTCCCCCCTTGGATACCCTGATAAGGGGACATGTTTGTTTATAGGGCATCATTATCCTCTAGTGGCCAATAGCCTCATAAGGCTAATATTCTTTCCATGGCCCTGCTGGTTACAGTGGTCTCTAAAAATTTCATCAAGGGAGTTAATCAAGCAAGGGCTGATAATAGCCAGAATGAAAATAGTGATCAGTGGGCCAGCTAATGGTAAGAGCCATGATGACCACGGCTGAAATTCCAGTGCCAGAAGCCCTCCAGTTCTGGTTTTCATTTTTGTATTCTGTCCCTTAGTTCCTTGATCTTGGTGGTAACAATCCCAGACTGATTTACATAATAGCCTAAGAAGAGGCAGGCACCCCCCTACTCTGCAATGAGGAGATCTAGAGCACACCGGTTCTGGAGGGTGACCGCTGCTAGTGAGTTAATCTGACTCTGGAGGAAGAGAATGGAGTCTGCTACTCTCTCCATGTCCTCATTCAGTTCCTGGGAGAGTTTGTAATATAACTTGAATGAGGAACCAAGTCCCCCAGTCCCAATGCCAATTCTGGCCAGGACACCAGCGCCTACTAGAAAGGGGACAAGGGGTGTTTGCTTCCTACTTGAGTATAAAGGAGGAGTGAGAGTCTGTTCTATTTCTTGATCGGTGTGAACTGAGATATCAGGGGTCAGGAAGATGTGTAAACATGTATCAGTCCAGTTGGTCTGTAGGCACCTGTGTGCTATAGTGCTGCAGAGGAAAGAGTCCAGGAGGGCTACAGCGGGTCTGCTTGTGGCCCATTGAGATGTAGTGGGTGCACAAGTCAGGTGCTACAGCCCCATAGGGTACAAGTTCTTCCCCATCAGGGGGGGCTGAAAAGGCAGGTGATGTTCTCCCTCATAGGTCCAAGAGGGATGTCGAAGGCTAGTGGCCCAGTGAGCTCAGTTGAGTTAGAAGAAGGGTCACCAGATTGGTTAAAGATCCATTCTGCTGGTATGGGTGTGCCAATGTAAGTCTTTCTAGCAAGCAGCAGGAATAACCAACATGCAGACTCATGTTGGGCACCAGTGATATTTATAAGAGCTGACGCCGCCTTGAGGACATGTTCTAACTGGTGGATAGGGGGCAGGCTCTGGATGAGCAGTCGGATTCCACTTAGGTCAATACTCTGGCACCCTGTCATTTCCTCAGCTTTTAGCAATAATTCTTTAGCCTTTTCTACTTGCTGGGCCAGAGCTCTATCTTGGACTCTTCCTCCATCTGATATCCCTGCATGGGTTAAGTAAGTCCAGCACCTGGTGGATCCCTTTCATCCCCTATTCTGACAGTCACTGGAAATAATTATTCCTCACCAATATTTTTTCCCAGCATGGAGGCATAGGGCAGGGCTCCCTTCCCTATAACATTTGGCAGGCATATAGGTATAGACAGTGAAGGTTTTACCCATGAGACAGGAGCAGTTTGATTCAGACTAGGATAGGGCTGGGGTGAGGAGGAGGGCAAGCAATTGAGGGTAAAGAGACATGCTAATAGGACCCAATTTGTCAGGGCAAGTGAGAGTCTCTGGCCAGTAGTCTAGCCTATCAGGGCTGCTGTTGAAAGTTTGAGTCCCAGAATTAAGGCAATGAGTCCCACCCTGGCCAGAAACCATGGTGTGCAGGTATCCATCAATGATGCGAGGTGATCCATGGTGAAGTTGGATCTTGAGCAGGCTGCCAGGCTCTCCAAGCCTCCAGGTTTTCCTCTGAATGGGCCTTTCCCACTCTCGAATGATGAACTCATGGGATGATTCCTGAAACCTTAAGACCAGGGAATGTTGTTAAGATTACTATGTGAGGTCCTCCCCAATGCGGCTCAAGAGGTTCTTTTTTCCAATCCTTGACCCAGACAAGGTCACCTTCTTGAAAAATATGGACAGGGTCACTCAGTGAGATGGGGGCCCTCTTCGTAGTATAGCATCGTAACATAGAGAGGACTATTCCCAGGGCCTGGAGTTCCTCCACTATGCTCTTGTCACCTAGCTGATGGAAGTTTCCTGGTGCACTCCCCAAGTGGGGATGGGGGTGTCTCCCATAGATCAGCTTGAAAAGGGAGAATCCTAACTTTTCTGGAGTGTGCTAAAGGCAGCGAGTCCACCCAAGGTAGGCCTGTTTCTTGACTGAACTTGGCTATAAGTAGTGTGAAGCTTCCAAGTGACGCCGAGTGCCTTTGTCAAGGTTTGAATGATTTTTGCTGCAAAAGCTGGTCAGTCGTCAATGTGAATGTGAGTGGCAGTTCAAACCATAGGATTATTTCTCACAGGAGGATGTTGTCCACTTCACGACTCCTTTCGGTTCTGGTTGGGTATGATTAGACCCACCCCAAGTAGGTGCAGATGAAGACTAAGAGGTATTTATATCCTTGGCTGGGTTGAATTTCAGTGAAGTCCACCTTCAGGTGTTCCAAGGGGGTGCTCCCGGTACTTTGGACCCCCAGCAGATGTTGGGGTGCAAGGTATGCATTATTCTTTGCGCAGGTCATGCATCACTCCCTGACTGTTCAACAGAGAGCCAGTAGATGGTTAATATAGTATTGTTTTTTTAGGAGGATCTCAAAGGAAGTCTTTCCCAGGTGTGTCAGCTGGTGGTATTCAGAGACTATGCAGAGACTCAACATAGAAGGGATTATTATTCATTCATCCAGGAACTTCCACCAACCCTGAGCAGTTTGAGTTGCGCATTCTCCTTTTGCCCATTTTACCTCTCTGGGAGAGCACCTTAGTGGTCTGGTTTCTTTCACTGAAGTGAAGATGGAAGTGGGGCTTGTCCTGAGCCTTCCATACAAGCCGTTTGCTTGACCACTTCATTGGCCAGATGGTTTCCTTGGGCAATTGAGTCATCTTCAGGTTGATGGCCCCTGCAATGCAGCACGGCTATCTCCTTTGGGAGCCAAATTACCTCCAGGAGTCTTAAGATTTCACCCTTGTTTTTTATGGTTCTTTTTGCCACCATGAGGAGTCTCCTTTCTTTATAGATGATCCCATGTATGTGCACAGTGGCAAAGGTGTAGTGGAAGTCTGTATAGATGTTTGCCCATTTTTCTCTGCATAGGATCAGGGCCTGAGTGAGAGCCTGGAGTTCCACCTGCTGTGCTGACCATCTGGCTGGTAAGGCCTTTGCTTCTAGAACTTCATTGACAGTTGTTACTGTGTACTGAACCCTCTGTACTTTATCCTGTGTGTAACTGTTCCCATCACTGAACAAGGTGAGCTCCAGGTTTTGTATGGCCTGGTCCCAGAGGTCAGGGCAACTTGCAAAGACCTCATCTGTCCATTCTAAAGATCCATTCTAAAGAGCAGTCATGATCTGGTTCCCCTTCTTCAATAGGGAAGAAGGCAACTGGGTTTAGGGTCCACACTGTTTCCAGAGTCATTTGGGGGTTCTCACACAGTAGCCATTGGTACTGGGGTAACGTAGAGTTGAGAGAAACTGATGTTCCTGAGTATTCATGAGGGACATGATTGTGTGAGGCACTTTAAAATTTAGTTCCTGTCCCAGGGTGAGTTTGTCCACTTCTTTAATGAAGAGTGCTGTGGCTACCAACACCCACAGACAAGGGGGCCAGCCTGTTGTGACCAGATCAAATTTCTTTGATAGGTATGCCACTGGCCTCTGCCATGGTCCAACTGTTTGTGTGAGAACTCCCAGTGCTATTTTGTCTTTTTCATGCAAGAACAAGTTGAAGGGCTTCTCAACATCCAGTAATCCCAGAGTGGGTGCCCATCCTAGTGAGGACTTGATATCCTGGAAAGCCACCTCTAATTCTTCTGTCCAGTTGAGGGGGTCATGTTCTGGACCTGCTAAGGCATCATAGAGGGCCCTCACTTTCACTGAAAACCCAGGTATCCAGATTCAGCCAAATCCTGCTGCTCCAAGGAATTCTCTTAAGGCCCTCCTTGTCCATGGTTGTGGCAGAGTGATTAGGACCTTCTTTCTCTTGGACCCCAAGGCATGATGTCCCTGTGACAGGATGAATCCAAGGTATTGGACTTCCTCTGTACAGATTTGTGCCTTCTTCCAGGATACACAATAGCCAGATTCCGATAGGAGTTTCAGTAGGGCTTACGTTCCACCAGACATTCATTTCTGGTGGTTCTGGCCAGAAGGAGGTTGTCTACATACTGGGTCAGAGGGCATCAGACCTATTCTCAGAGATAACTGGCAATGTCCACTGTTAAGGCCTGTCTGAACAAGGAGGTGGGTGAGTTCTTAAACCCTTGGAGCAGGTGTGTCCATGTTAGCTGTGTTTGGTGCCCCATGGTCAGATTAGTCCATTCAAAGGCAAAAGGAGGTTGGCTTTGGGGCATAAGCTGAAGGCAGAATAAGGCATCTTTGAGATCGAAACAGGTAAACCATCTGGCAGATTGGGGAACTTGGCTGAGGAGTGTGTAAGTGTTTGGAACCATGAGGTGCTAGGAAACATTTACTTTGTTGATTGCCTGAAGACACTAGACTGGCCAGTATCCTCCCCCAGGTTTTTTTACCAGCAGCAGGGGAGTGTTCCAAGCTGATTGACATTCAATTAGGATACCTGCCTCTTTAAGTTTAATTAGATGCTTCTGGATGCTGAGTTGGGCCTCCTGAGGGATTGGATACTGTCATTGTCTCTGTCGGTATGTCTCCAGTACAAGCTTGACAATGATTGGGGTCTGGTTGTAGGCCAACCCAGGTGGGTTGTCTTCTGCCCACACCAGTGAGTACATGGTTTGGAATTCAATCAGGTTTTCTGAGTTTTCCTCCAGTTCCAAAGTACAGAACAGTCTCCATTCCTCTTCCCGTGGCTTGATAACTGCCATCATGAGAGATCCCTGGATCAGGGACTTTGGGTGGGGACTCAGTTAGAGGGTAGTGTGGCTGTGTTGTCTGAATATAATTTGTGCGCCCAGCTTGGAGAGAATGTCTCACCCCCAGAAGGAGGCTAGGGCACTCAGACATGTACAGGAATTCGTGTCTTATCATGTGCACTCCCAACTTGCAAAGACAGGTCCTACAGAATTGTCTTTGCATGGCATGGTCCCCAATTGCTCCAAGGATAGTGGCAGTCCATCCACTGAGTGGCCTCACTGGGATGGTTACTACAGAATGTCTGGCCCTGGTGTCAAACATGAAAGTCATAGGTTGCCCCCCCCCCACTTTTATTTTGACCATGGGCTCATGCAGGCTGGTCTTCTCATTCTGAATCCAACCCAGCCAAGCCAATGAGATCCCTTGCCTTGGGTTCCCATTGGTACTTACTGGCCATTCAGGGCCTTCCTTTGTTGGGGCACTCATTCTTCCAGTGTCCTGTCTTTGCAGTAAGTACATTGATCGGCTGCTAAGGGAGGCCTGTTGCGTCCCCCTTTTGGTGGCTGTCCCCTCCATGGGTCTTTTCTTGGATTTTGGTTCCCCTGGTCCTTCAGGACAGCTGCAAGGAGGTTGACCTTCTTTTTCATCTTCTGACAAGCCTGCAATTCTGCTATTATGTCCTGGTTCATGTAGACTTTATTGGCTACCCCCAAAAGCTGAGTGATGTTCATACCCATGAAGCCTTTGAGCTTTTGTAATTTCTTACATATGTCTGGGGCTGATTGCACCACAAAGGACATATTGACCATTTGTTGGCTTTTAGTCGCTTTGGGGTCAAAGGGGATATAGGCCTGATAAGCCTCACAGAGTTTCTCATAGTAGTCCCCGCAGGACTTCTTTGGTTGTTGCATGACTGTAGAGACGTTAGACATGTTCATCGGTTTCTTGGCTCCAGCCCAAACACCTTGGAGTAGTGCCTCTTGGTATCGCTGGATTTGGGCTTGTCCATCTTCAGTTATGAAATCCAAGGCTGGGTGCTCATCAGGGGTGGCAGCCAGGGCCCAGGTTCTGGGATCAATGACACCTGCCAGGGCATTTTCCTGTAGCCATCGACGGGCCCCTCTTAGGATTCTCTGTCTCACCTTAGTATTAAAGAGAGCCCACAGCAGTTGCTAGCAATCCTTTCAGATGGGGCAGTGAATCAGAAAGTGGAACTCTACAGGTCAATCATCACCTGTGGTTTTTCAGAGTGTGACGGGGTATTGTGTTTCCAATTCAGGAGGTCAGTAGTAGAGAAGGGTTGATAAAACATCATTGTTCTGCCAGGATGTATGGTGCCATGTTTGTCCCTTTGCTCTGGCTCCCTGGATTCCCTTTCTGGCATCTGGAGGGTGACTAGATGTGGTCAGAGCCTTGCCACCAGCCCTGGAGATAGTGGGGCTTGCCTTTTTCCAGGGCTGGACTCAGGGTTTGGTGGATCCGATAGAGGGGGAGTGTCAACTGCTGGGGGTCCTGGGGCCGTAGGTCTTGACAGGACATATGGCGGAGGTAGAATTGGCTCCTTTCCAGGGTCACTTACAAAAACTCAGGGAGTGCCCTTGTTTAGTTGAGGTTTCCAACCCAGTCATGTTTGTGCCAATGAAGACCTTGGCCTGTCCCTGACTATTGTGGCAGAACCTCACCCATGGGGGAAGCATCTGGGCAACTTCCAACCAAGAATCTATATATGAGAACTGGTTTGGGTGTCCCAGAGTTCCACTAATGACCTGCCAAACACAACGAATTGTCAGGATGTCTAATGTCCCTTCTGATGGCCATTCGAGCTCTCAGAGGGTCGAGGGTTGCCGGTGGCCATCTTAACTCTGTAGTAACCAGAAAAACCCTTCCTGAAGTTTTTCAACATACAGTCTAACACCATGGGTTTCCTACATCCTGGCCTCATGTTTCCCACAACTGGTGCTGCAGGACAAAGGGAAGGGGTGCCTCCCAAAGGAGACCTCTCAGGTGCCCCCTCGGCCACATCCTTTGCAGGACTTTAGGCGTATCTTGACTAAGGTGTGCCCATATAAACCCCAATCTCCTCTGTCCTTATGAGGACAAATCACCATTATGCCCTATGACATTGCCATGGAACTGCAGGTTAGGGCCAAGGCTGTGGAGTCACAAAATTGATCAGTGGATGCAATTCTCCATGATCCACATTCACTCACATATTCATATACTCATTCAGAGGTTATAATATTCCTGCCCAGCCAAATTGCTGACTCTGGGACTCCTGTGAGTCCCTGCAAGGTGATCAGACTCCTTTTCTGCCCACTTGGGTGGGCCTAATTGAGTGGGGCGCCGGGCCTTACTGCATCCAATGCCTGGTCAAGCACCTGTCTCGTCAAGCATCCTATGAGCCTGGTCACAGACCAAGGTTGGCTGGAGGCAGCCATCTCAGAGACTGCCTAAAATGGGCAGAGTGCACCTCCCCCTCCACAGCTCCTCCCATTGTCCGCTGTTCATTCTTGCCCAAACCGGTGGCTGCAAAGGGCCAGTGTGGTTAGGGTTCCTGGTCAAAGAACCAAATTCTGCAGAAAGTTTTACCTGTTCTCCTGTCAGAAAGACCAAGTGGCACTTGGAGCACTTGCAAGTTCAGGCTGTTTATTCCACATTGGTGGACCCAGGGGAATTACCTCCAAAGTCTGAGCCCCTAATAAAGGAAGGGTGGGGAAATTTACAGCCTAGCATTTCCGTAATAACATTGGTTTCCTGTGTGCGGGCTAGGGTCAGCTGGAGTAGGGGTTCAGGAAGAACAACCAGGAAATGACTCCAGGGAGGGATGTCCTGGATTAGGCTATTGGCCATGTGGGGAGGTGATATTTCTCTACAATTTGACTAAAAATAGAGCACTTTGTAATACAAAGTTTAGGGGAACACATATTAGTGAAGTATCCAAAAGGAAGAACCCACAATGACAAATAATTTGCTTCTCTTTCTTTTCACGGTATAATTTCTGATCTCCCAATATGTATTATATGTGATAAACTGAAATGTCACCCTTCATAAACATAATTTTATTTTTTCGTGATGATAACACTGCAAATTAGATATTATCCACATTGTAGAAACAATGCACATGCACTATAAGATTGAAAAAGGTAAAATAAATTATTGCAAAACCTGTTTCACATTACAAACACTTGAGGAGCTATTGAAAACATCAGTTTGCACATCCCACACTAGCCAATTAATGAGAACGAAGGGGAGGGGGTGATGCTTCTACTGTTTAGCTCATTTTAAAACCATCAGGGTAAATGACTTGATTAAAAGGTCTATACATAGCTGATGTTAGATTAAGTAAATTAAGAATAGAATGCTTATCACTGAGAGAGAGCAACGTTTTGCCACCCTGCAATTGTAACTTTTGGGATATTGATTTAAGCTTGTTATGAAGAAGCAAAAGACTAAGAAAGAACTTTTGATCTTCCCATTTCTAGGCTGAAGGAATTTAGATTTAAAAACTTGCTTCAGGAAGAAAACTTTAGCATATTTATTTTAGCATAATTACCTCAGCACAAATGAATTGGCACACATGGGGCAGATAGAAAGAAAACTAACAAAGCCTATCTCCTTCTGTGTCCCATTGTTTCTGGTTGGCCCAGCAAGAATTTGTTTACTACATGTCTGCTTTTTCAGTTACCTATGAATTTCCTAGTTTCCCTTTGAAATCTCAGACTACTGCCCCAGTTTTTCTTTGTCTAGAGTGACACATAAGCCCTAACTGACCAATGCATTGCAAGTCTCACGTTTTATGACATCCCTGGTATGTATATTCATAATGAGCTTTGGACATTTTCTCTTCTTAATCAGTCTCTGTTAATTTAATTATTAGCCCAGCTAGAAGCCCCCGAACCACATCAAAACACAAAAATAGTATTATAAGCACAAAAATAGTATTATTTTACTTTTGAAATCAATGTAGAACTTAAAAAGTATTTTGGAGCTAACTTCAAATTCTTCTCAATGCCAATACTTTAAAAAGTTCGGAAGTATATCTATATTTATATATTTATATATAGATATATCAATATCTATTAATATCTATCTATCTATATCTATATCTATCTATATCTATATCTATATATATATATATATAGCTATCAAAAAGAAGAAAATAAATTCTTTTATGCCAGAAATAAAGTGAAAATTCAGATAAAACAGTAAGAAAGTGCTGCAGACACCCTGAAGAGTTTTAATCCTAGATAAAACCAGTAGGGTGCAAAGACTTGGGTTCTGACTTTCATGTGGAGGCAGAAGACATGGACTTTGGTTTGTGTAAATGAATGAGCAGGAATTAATAAGTATACATAAAGACAGAATTTTCAATGGGTTATACTACTTTTCAAAGGAAAAGTAGTAAGAACCTCAAGACTGACTAGCTTAAGTATGTGCTGAGGGAAAAATAAATGGTAGGGAGAAGAAAGAAATGAGACACCAGAGAAGTGAGAAATCTGTGAACTGCCAAGTGTTAAAATCATGATACAAAAAGATAATATAAAAACAGTGCTAGAGCTAGGATACTTCAAAGTTACTAAAAAACAAAAGCATAATCTAAATTTAGGGTCACATGCAAAATATAGGAACATTGAAATACCTTGAAAGAAAACAAAGTAAAAGAAATAACTCTAATGACATGACATGTTTAATAAGAAGAAAATTATGCCCAGAAAAAAAAATCCTATAATTCACAGAAAATTTATAAAAGCACTATTAAATAAAATAAGAAGCAACCATATAATTAAATAATAAAAGCTAATTTTAAACAATTTTTAAAAACATATTGAGAAAGTTTGTTTTTTAAATATTTTTAAAATATTATTTTTTTAAATTACCTTTGACATACAATATTACATAGTTTCAGGTGTACAAAACATTTAGTGATTACACACTTACACATATCACAAAGTGATAAGCCCAATAAGTCTAGTACCCATCTGACACTATACGTAATTATTACAATATTATTGACTACATTCTCTATGTCATACTTTGCATTTCTATGACTACTTTTTTCCCAATTATAGCTCACATTCAATATTTCACGTTACTCTTAGTGATATTTTTTCTGATATATTTGTGTCTGCAAGGCATACAAAAAAGTATGAACAAATGGGACTACATCAAACTAAACAGTTTTTGCACAGCAAAACAAACTATCAACAAAACAAAAAAAATACTACTGAATGGGAGAAAATATTAGCTAATAATACATCTGATAAGGAGTTAATATCCAAAACTCATTTGGAACTCATGCAACTTAACAGCAAAAAAAAAAAACCAAAACAATCCAATTAACACATGGGGAGATGATCTGAAAAGATATCATCCAAAGAGGACATCCAGATGGCCAATAAATATATGAAAAGATGCTCAATGTCAGTAGTCATCAGAAAAGTGAAAATTAAAAACACAATAAGATAGCAACTCACACCTGTCAGGATGGCCATCATCAATAAATCAACAAACAATAAATGTTGGCAAAGGTATGGAAAAATGGGAATACTTGTTCACTGTTGGTGGGATTTCAAATTGATGCAGCCACTGTGGAAAACAGTATAAAGTTTCCTCAAAAAATTAAAAATAGAACTACCTTATGATTAGCAATTCCACTCCTGGGTATTTATTACAAGAAATCCAAAACACTAATTTGAAAGGATATACTATGAACCTCTATGTTAAGTGCAGCTTTATTTGCAATAGCCAGATAGGGAAGCAACCTAAGATTCCATCAATAGATGATTAAATAAAGAAGTGGACCAAATATACAGTGAAATATTATTCTTTCATATCATAGAATTTATAAGGTAGAGAATTTTTAAATGAAGTGAAAGCCAAACACTAGACCTATTTCCATGAAAAATGGGAGTAAAAGGATGCAAATTTAAAGGCTTCTAATTATTTTTATTGGCTGAAGGGAGAGATCATGAAAGTGGTTTATTTTAGATTCTTAAAATCAAGTAAATATGTTAAAAATGTAAATGTACACAGTAAAATAATATAAATGAAAGTAAATGACACAAAATCCATGTGAAGAGCAAAAATGATAAAAATAAAAAAAGACAACCATTATAATGGAAAGCAAAGAGAAAGGAAACAAAAATTACAGTATTTGAAAACACAAAATAAGCACATAATAAAATGATAGTGCACATGAAATAATAATCAAAATATTTTCTTAAATTCTTTAAACTCAATTTGAAAAAAAAGCATAAATCCTTAAACTGTATTTTTAAAAATCATTTTTTCACTTAATACCTAAACACAATGGAAGTGAAAGTTTGAAAACAAGGTGTTTAAAATATAAAGCACACAAATACTAATCAAAAGAAATCTGGTGTAGCATTATCAATATTTGACAAAAGAGAATTTAGGCAGAGTAAAATAGAGCTAAAGAGACTAGGGAATTACTATTAAAAGTAAGTTATTTAGATGACAAAACTAAATAGAACACACTTACTTTTAACACACAACTTTAATTTTAAAACCATATGTTGAAAGAATACTATGGAGAAATTGATGAATCCATATTCATTGAAGGAGGTTTTTCAATAACCACGTATATAGAAGATTCAGCTAACACAATAAACTGCATCGCTTAGATGCATAAAGAAACCTGTGTAGCAATATAGTAGTATTCTTACCAATAAAATTTAAACTTTATTACACTAAAAAATAATTTTAGCAAGTACCAAATTATTTAAATTACACAGAATATATGCTCTGGAGAAAACAAAATACAAAAGACCATAAATATATTGAGACTGCTAGCTAATCTTCCATTTAAATCTTTTCCCCCTTCATTGAGTGCCCAGCTGAACTACTTTCCTAACCCTTGCAGTTAGATATAGTTAGGCATCTTACTAGTCTGCAATGAAATGTGAGTGTAAGCAACAAATTCTATTCACAGACCTAGCAATGACCACTCCTCCATGCTTCTATTGCTTGTGCTGGGTAAATGCAGGTTAAGATTAGGCCCCTAATGACAGTTTAGGTAGAGATGGAAGAAGAATTTCTCAGTTGATTATCATGTGCAACAGAATCCACTGACCCCCATTGAGTAAGAATTAAGATAACGCTGGGAGGAAAAACTAAATTTTTACTTCTCTGGACAGCAGTTTAACCTTCTTTCATACAAATACAATTAAAACAGCATTACAGTTTGTAATTTAAAACTAGGCCTCTAAACAATTCCAAACAATTCAAAAGTCATAGAAATATCATAATGCTAATTATTAAATATTCAAATTTGAGTGAAAATAAAAAGTTATAAAAACTTGAGAAGTGCACCAACACTACTTAAAAATAATAGCTTTAATACTTATGAAAAATGTTATAAAATTAATAACTTAAATATATAATTTAAGAACAACTCAGAAAACTAAAAAAAGTATAGGCAAGAAATAAGAATGATAAAAGCAGACACTGATGAAATTTATAGTAAAGAAATAATTGATTCTGTTATTTAAAAGTTACTTTAAAAAGACAATTTAGATGATAAAAATAAACTTAACACTTCATGAAGTTCTCAGAAAACCTTTTCAAAGTAAAGAATAAAGAACAAAAGAAAAATAAAAAATATCTACTTGGCTGGGACCACATAGTCAAATCTTCTCTTGGGTGAGGAGCCCCAGAGTTGACTTTGAATTTGGGATTGGCTGACTGGATATACCTACTATGTTTATGGTCAAGTGGAGCATTTATAGAGACACAAAAGTTAACCAAGTTTTGGTTTGCTGACATGTATTTCAACACTACCAAGAAAATCAAATGCTAGTTCTCTAGAAGAGTAATAAATTAATTTATTATCGATCAAGAAATAAAACCTGAAGAGACAAAGAAAAAATGAAAATGAAATATTAGTTAAAAACCTACTTACAAGGATAATACCATGACTATATAATATATTTTAGAAATGATATTGAAATTTTAAGACATGAATAAAAGCTAACTTATGCAAAATATTGATTTACTATTTTAAAAGGGAAGAGAATTACAGGTATTTTATGTACCTATTAGATTAGTGCAAAAGTAATTGCAGTTTTGGACCACAAATTTTAAATCATTATAATTAGACTCAAACATATGTTTATTAATCAAAGTAGGAATCATTAAAACCAATACATTTTTGCCAGTGATAAATAAGTTTGTTTATTCCTGTAGTATAAAAATCCATGACTCGGGAACTGGTGAAATCTTGGAAAGCATATTTTGCATCTTGCTGGCTGTGAAAGCAGTTTCCCTGCAGAGTTGTCAACGTGCTTGAAGAAGTGGTAGTCCGTTGGTGAGAGATCAGATGAATATGGTGGATGAGGCAAAACTGTAGCCCAATTCATTCAACTTTTGAAGCATTAGTTGTGCAACACGCGGTCAGGTATTGTGGTAAAGAACTGGGTCCATTCTGTTGACCAATGCCAGCAGTAAGCATTGCAATTTTTCAGCATCCCATTGATTTTTTGACCATATTTCTCAGATGTAATGGTTTTCCAGGATTCAGAAAGTTGTAGTGGATCAGACTAACAACAGACCACCAAATAGTGACCATGACCATTTTTGGTGCAAGTTTGGCTTCAGGAAGTGTTTTGGAGCTTTTTCTCAGTCCAACCGCTGAACTGGCCATCACTTGCTTTTCTTATAAAATCCACTTTTCATTGCATGTCACAATCTGATCAAGAAATGGTTCATTGTTGTGTCATAGAATAAGAGAAGATGACACTTCAAAATGGCAAATTTTTTATTTCCAGTCAGCTCATGAGACACTCATGTAGTGAGCTTTTTCACCTTTCCAATTTGCTTCTAATGCCAAACAAGTGCAGAATGATTGACGTTGAGTTTTTTGGCAACTTCTCATGTAGTTGTAAGAGGATCTGCTTCAATGATTGCTCCCAATTTGTTGTTGTCAACTTCCAATGGCAGACCACTATGCTCCTCAGCTTCAAGGTTCTCATCTCCTTTGCAAAACTTCTTGAACTACCACTGCACTGTACATTCATAGCAGTTCCTGGGCCAAGTGTGTTGTTGATATTGCAAGTTGTCTCTGCTGCTTTATGACCCATTTGAACTCTCATAAGAAAAACACTCAAATTTGCTTTTTATCTAACATCATTTTGATAGTCTAAAATAAATATAAAGTAAACAGCAAGTATTAAGTCATTAGAAAGAAAACATGAGAAATACACATTGAAATGATATATAGCATAACCACATTTATTTAAGAATGTGTTCCAATTTCAACAATGCAGAAACTGCAATTACTTTTGTATCAACCTAATAGTTTAATGCAATAGTAATAAAATAATAAGAGAGAAAGACATTTGTGGTTGATAATTTTACATATTAATTCAACAGGGTCATGGAATGCCTCGTCATTTAGACAAACATTTCTGTGATTATGTTTTTGGATGAGATTAACCTTTAAATCAATAGACTGAATAAGCAGAGCACACTCCATAATGTGAGTGGCCTTCACCCAATCATTTAAAGCCTTAAATATAATAGAACAAAAAGTTTGTCCCTACCCCAATTAAGAGAAGATTTCTTCTGCTTGGCTGCCTTTGAACTGAGGCATCAATTTTTTCATGCCTTCAAATTTAAACTGAAACATTAGCTCTTCCTAAGTCTCAAGCCTGTTGGCCTTGTGACTTGAACTAGACCACTATCTCTCTGGAGACTCCAACTTGCTGACTCACCCTGCAGATCTTAGGACTTGTCAGCCTCCCTAATCATGTAAGCCAATTGCTTATGATAAATCTCTTTATGTCTATGTCTGTTTCTATGTTTATATCTATATCATCATCTACCTATCATCTGTATCTTTCACCTATATCTATTTATATATCTATATCTATTATACTATCCATTTATATATAAATATACCTATATAGAGATATAAATAGAATAAAAAAGGTTTCCCTTACCCCAATCAAGGAAAAATTCTTATTAAGGAAATGTGTGTGTGTGTGTGTGTGTATGTGTGTGTGTACACACACATATATGTATCCTATTTGTTCTGTTTCTCTGAAGAATTCTGCATAATATAGCATTACTGAAAGAAAATAATATTGTGTGACAATGCTCTTTATGAGCAGAAATGCAAAACACATAAATGAAATAATACCACAGCAATAATGTGGATGAATACACATTTATACACACACACAAACACACACACACACACACTGGATTTAAGTGAGATTATTGCTAGGAATGTAAAGATCATCTTCCTGTGAATTTTACCACATAAATTAATTAAAGAAAAAAATCACGATTTTTGCAGTAGCTAGAATAAAAAGTATTATACAAAGCTTAAATTTCATTTATGAAAAATATTTTATTTTTTTCATTATTTTTTTTGTACGTGGGTAGTTCCCTGGCTGGGAATCAAACCTAGGCCGCACTGCTGACAGCACCAGTGACGAAGCCTTAAGCCACTTATACCACCAGGGAACTCTATCAAAAATATTTTAATCAAAGAAAATTATTTTAAAAATTCAACTTAATGAAAGCTACCTATTAAAAATCTGCAGCAAATATCAATGTGATAAAAGAATTATAAAAATATTATTTTAAAGTAAAAAACTAAACAACACTACCCACTATCATGGATTCCACTCAACAGGATATTTACTAGAAGTCTGATCTAAGCAATAAAAATAGAAAATGGAGTGGAGCATACAGAAATTGGGAAGAAATAATTTTAAATGTCAAGTTTATTGTAATGATTGTTCACACATAAAACTCAATAGAATTGAAAGATAAGATTATAAAATGAGTAAGCAAAATTAAAATATATAAAATCAATATGAAAATCAACAGTTTTATGCTTAGCAAAACTAATCTTGAAATAAAATTTTTAAAAGCTCAAATCACAGAAACAGCATCCCATATGGCATATAAGGATAAATCTAACCGAATATACTCAGATCTTCACAAATAAAATTATTTTCAGAAAATAACTGATGTGCATAAAAAGACTTTAGTATATAAATGGAGTGATAAATTATATTCATATATAGAAAAACTCAATATCATAAAAATAATGTATCTCCAAAATGAATCTTTAACTTATGCTAAAGATTACTGATAAAATCTTTGTAGAATTTGAAATTTTAATTTTGAAGTTATTGAAAAAGAAAGAAAAAAATAATATGTTTTAGAAATGTGTCAAATTAATCATTAACACTCCATAAAGGTCTTTCAGGCTGCCCTAGTTTTTCAATGCTCCCTTATTTTTGTGACTTTCTTATACCCTCTAATATGTTGTTTATTTATATTTAAGGTAGTCTTGAGTTATCATTGCTGTAACTCAGATAATTTGAATACATTTGTTTGAGTTCAAACTACTTATTATCATGACTCAATTTTCTCATCTATAAACAGAGGATTTACTAAATATTTTTCAAGTTTCCCTTAAGCATTGGAATATCCCCCACCCCATGTTATAAATATGCAAAGGACAGCATGTTTTTCCCTTACATCAGAAACCACTTCTCTTATAAGAATTAGAGAAATAAATATCCCAAATTCTTTCCATAACCCGGGTATTTTAGGTAATTTTCTGAGTACTACTGCTTATAACTCATGTTACTAACCTGTCATACACAAGTGATCTGTACAGTTAGGCCTTTCTAAGACTACACAACAAAACCTTTATTTAAGAACATGACAATGCTTAAGCTGATATTAAAGTCACCATAGCAACTTTTCCCTGATCTGGCCCTGGAGACACCTTCAAATCATTCACTGTTCTTAAGAAGAAAAATATTCAATGGATTTTGTTACTCTCTGTTGAAAAAATAGAGACATTGATTTCATGCAGTAGAAAAGTAAGCTAAATAGTTTAGTTTTACTTCAAAATGAACATTTGTCTTTTTTCATGAATAGCCTGTATTTATTTATTTACAAACTAAATATCTCTGTATTAAAATAACTTATGATAAGGTTTTAAAAATCTGACAAACATAAGTAAGAACATAACAGAAACATAAATGACACATAATCATCTTCGTGACTCAGATATTTATTTATTTATTTATTTATTTATTTATTTTTTGAAGAAATAGCACAACCTTTTGAAAAGTCTAGGTTAAGGTTTGTTATTACAAGAATTACTGGGAGTTCCCTGATGGTGTAGTGGCTTAAGGCTTCAGCGTTGGCGCTGACAGTGCTGCGGCCTGGGTTCAATTCCCAGTTAGGGAGCTACCCACATACCAAAAAGCAATAAATAAATAAATAAATAAATAAATAAAATAAAGAGAGCATCAAAGGCACAAGCTAGGAAACAATTAATTGATCATATGAACCTCATTAAAATTTAAAATTTCTGCTTTTAAAGAATTACTTATCTAGGTGTGGAGGAATCTCTGGAATTATTCAGAAGTTTTGAATTATATCTAATAATTAATTACTTAAATGTGATGCATAGTTTATTTAAATTAGTCTCTGGCAAGGAATTCCTCATTTTAAAGCTAAATATCCCTTAGTAAAATGTAATGAAAGCAGTAAAGTAAAAAAAAAAAGCAAAGCATTAATAAACTGGCACATATTTAGTGATAAACAGTAGCCAAACATACACATTAAATAGAGAGCAATATTTTTATTATTTGCTTATTAGCCTATCCAATGTAAATTTCTCTTTATTTTTAATTTAACTGATACAGAAGTTTAAGTTTGCTCCTAGGACTTTATAACATTTTAGAAAATTTCAAATTGAATAGTTTATTAGCCAAATTATTAGACACATTAGGCTTGTATTAGCCAAATTATTAGATATTTTAGGCTCTTATTTCTCTGGCTACTGTTAGTAATTGATAATTGTAATTTATACTTCCTTATTAACTTCATATACTCATATATATGTGTGTGTGTGTGTGTGTGTGTGTGTGTATTTAAATGCACTGCCTGAATATTAATACTTCAAATAGCTTTCTTTTGTCAAAGACATTCTGAACATTTTTTTTGGTAGTTCTCTGGCTGGGAATTGAACCCAGGCAAAATATTGACTCATTGAAGTTAGATTTATTTTAAGGTAAAGTGTCTAACAATTCCATGTTCTAAATGGTAGAACATCTACAAATAATGAATAAATATTTAAAAAAAAATACTGACATCTTAAAAGAAGAAAAAATATACTAGTATCCCTGCAGATAATTTTTAATAAAAACTGACTTTTCTAAGAGATGAACAAACCTATTCTTGTTTCTAATGTATTTTTACATTTGGTTCAAATCATTGTTCCAATGTCTCATATTTTCAATTATGTTCATAATGCTGACCTTATATGAACAATATGTTTTAACCACAGAATAGGGTTATAAAGTTATGATAATCTGAACTGAGAATATACTAGGTTTTTCTTCAAAATTTCAGGCAGGGAAAGATGTCAGAAGAGTGAAAACTATAAAGATCTTGCAATATACATTACTAGATAACTAATGTTTAATAAAGTTCACTCAAGAACTATTCTTCAGGGTCCATTTATTTAAATTTTATAGGAAAAAAAGTGGTGGTTTGACTTCTGTTTGACTATAATATTATAATAGCAACCTTTGGTCGGTATTGATACAACCATAATATGTACAGTTGGATTTTATCTACTTCCCTGTATGGGCTACCAAATTTTTAAGAAATCATTGAGAGTTAAAAAAATATAATAACTCTTTTAAAATTTGTTATATCTGGAAAATGGTCCTAACTGTTTAACAAACCACCCTAAATTAACATTACAATAAAACCATAACTATTGGAAACACTACCTATGTTCCTATTTTTGTGTTGTTCTGGTATTTTGCTCTTGTAGCATTTATTTTAGAATATCTTCCAGGGTTATATATTTTAGAAGAATTTTTTTTCCCATTTCTACCTCTCTTTGCCCTCTAATAAAGACAAAGGCTCTCTAACTTCAGGTATGTCTTTATTATAATTTGAAACTGTTTTCAGCAGAATACCTGTCATGTACAGCTTTATTAAAAATAAAGATTTCCCTCCACTCTACTAATTTTTTTGTGAGAATAAGACATCTCTAATATCATAGTATTCACATTGCCCACAAAGTCTGGGTAATGAAATTATCTGTATAATAAACATTTACTCGGTAACATTTGATTGGGACAGTTAGCATGCTGAATGCTGATATGCTCCATACAACAAATATGAGATTCTGTGGTCTCCTATGTTTGTGACTGCCCTCTACTCCTTTATTGATATTAATAGACAACTACACAACTCTATGTGCTCCTAGGTGAAGAAGAAACCTGTTATGATTCACTGTACCTAATGGCTTCCATATCCTCATAAGCAGGAGGGAAGCGAAGTCCTAGGATTTCATTAATGTTGACAGTCATTGCCTGGCTCCATTCCTATAGCAGCAAAGGTATCCTGAGGGATCCTTGATGATCCATATTTGCTATTTCAAGTGTGGAGCTATCTTGGCTCCTCTTGCTCATCATAAGCCAGATGACTTAAAAATATTTGTATCATAACTTCATTTGAAATATTTAGCAGTCATAACTTTTGTAAAGACACTAAATTACAATGCAATGCTTTGCAGTTTAAAAAAATATTTTGGAAAAAGAACATAAAACTAGAAGCATTGATCAATGTTTCACTTTGATGATGTTATTAGACACTCTCAATCAAAGTGTATAAAAAATTATTCCCTAGTGGTGTAGTGGCTAAGTTTTGGCACTCTCAATGCCAGTAAATTGTAATACTTTTCAGTGATACTGTAACCAAAAAAATGAAATGTAATTGACTGACTTCTGATAGAGATATGAAGAAAGAAGACATTGGTCAAATCAATTACTCTATGTCAATCCCCAGTCAGTGAGATGCTTACTCTACTCTACTATTCAAATACATAGCAATCTGAGATATCATCTTCTTTAGACTCCTATAGCACACTGCCTATCTTCAAATGTTCTTTAAAAAACATCAAGAATGTTTTGTGAGGAAAACCAGGTTTTTGCAAGAATATTTTATCTTCACTAAGATCCTTACATCTCCACGTTTAACAGAGATTTTTTAAAAACACCCCCCCCCCGGAAATGCAGGATATTTTAGAATTGTGAAAACTCTTGTGCTTTACAATATGGTATTTAGACGAATGTTTCCCTAACCTTCAAATTTATGACCTCTATTTATGACATTCTTCATTGTTCAAACCGTGAAGCTAAAAAAATTTTTGTCTGAATTTGGTTTATATTGTATTCCATGCCCCTGAGCAAAATCACCACTAAATACTCCTCAATAAGTGTATTTCATTGATCTTATTGAAAGCCAGAAAAGACAAATACATATTTAAACCTGTTGTCTGAATGTTCCTGAAACATCGATTGCTCATCTAACCCCAAAAGTTTGAACCTAAGTATAAGTTTCAAGGTAGTCTCCTATAATTTCTCTTTTCTTTTTTCTTCAGTTTTTATTAATAGTTCCTAATTACATAGTATTTTATTAAATTTATTGGGGTTAACATTGGTTTAAATTATATAAGTTTCAAGTGTACAATTCTATAATACATCAGCTGCATATTACATTGTGTGCTCATCAATTAAAAGCAAATCTCCTGTCACTGTATATTTGACCTGCTTTACATTTTTCTATCTCCTCCTCACACCCCTTTTTCCTCTGGGAACCACCATACTTTGCCTATGTCTTTGAGTTTTTGTTGTCTGTCTTCTTTGTTGCTTTCAGTTTTATATTCCACATGTGAATAAAATATGGTTGGTGACTTTTTTCACTTGACCTATTTTGCTTAACATGATATTCTCAAGATTCAAGCATGTTGTTGCAAATGGTACTATTTTATCTTTTGTATGGCTGATTAATATTTCATCAAATATATGTACCATATTTTTTTTGTTCAATAATCTATCAAAGAACACTTCAGTTGCTTCCATGTCTTTGCCATAAGGAATAATGCTGCATGAACATACAGGTACATATATCTTTACAGATAAATAGTTTTGGGGGTAGATACCCAGAAAAGAAATTACTGGGTTGTATGGTCATTTTATTCTTAATTTTTTTGAGGAAGTTCTAAACTGTTTTTCATAGTGGCTGTACCAATTTATTTTCCATCAGCAGTTTATAAGGGTTCTTTCCAAGTGGGATTCATTTCACAGACAAAGATTGTTCAATATATGCATTTTTCAACAATGGATTAATGTAATATACCACATAGATGAAGTGAAAGATCAATAATCATATGATTATATCAATAGATGCAGAAAAAAAATTTGATAAGGTACAACCTTGATAAAATGAACATACAAAAAAGTATCTCGACATAGTAAAGGCCACATAGGACAAATCCTCAACTAATATCACATTTATTGGTGAAAAATTGAAAGCTTTTTCTTTAAGATGAGGAACCAGACAAGGATGCCCTTTCTCACCACTGTCATTCAACATAGTATTTAAGGTCCTAAAGCAATCAATCAAGACAAAAGAATAAAAAGCGTCCTAATTGGGAATGAAAATGGTAAATTTTTATTCTTTTGCAGATGACGTAATTCTTTCTATAAAGAACCCTTAAAACTCCACTGAAAACTATTAGAAACAATAAACAAGTATAGTAAAATTTCAAGATATGAAATCAATGCACAAAAATTTATTTCTTTTCTATATACTAACAATAAAATTTCAGAAACAAAGTAATGATAAAAACAAGTCCTTTTGCAATTGCAACAAAAAATAGTAAAATACTTAGAAATGAACTTAAAATGATGTGGACACTAAAAACCACAAGACATTATTTTAAAAAATTAGGAAGACACTACTTAATGGAAAGATATCTGTGTTTATAGATTGGAAGACTCAACACAATAAAAATGGCCATATTATCCAACGCAATATAAAGATTTAGTGCAATTTCCATGCAATACGGAGATGATGTATTACAAAATTGCACACTTGAGGCCCATGTAATTTTACAAACCAATGTCAACTGAACAAATTTAATTAAAATAATAAAATAAATTTTTAAAAAAGCTTCTACACAGCAAAAGAAACCATCAACAATCCAAAAAGGCAATCAACTAAAAGGGAGAAGATATGTTCAAACAACATCTCTGATAAGGGACTAATATCCAAAATATATAAAGAACTCACAACTCAACACAATAAAATAAACAATCTAAAGAAAAATTGTGCAGAGGACCTGAACAGACACTTTTCCAAGAGGACATATAAATGGCCAAGAAATATATGAAAAGATACTCAACTTCAATAGCTTTTAGGGAAATGACAATCAGAACCACAATGAAATATAACCTCACAACTGTTAGAATGGCTATTATCAACAAGGCAAGTAATAACCACTATTGGAGATGGTGTAAAATTGGTTTTCAATCATGAATTTTGTACAGCTAAATTGAAACATGCAATTAAATAGAAATTGATACCTCTGAAATCGATGAGCATATCTCATTAGTACCATATCTAAATCTAAATTGCCACTAAATTCAATTAAATGAAGAGGTAACAATTCATAGTCTTTTTGCATTTAAGAAATATAATGCTATGTCTGCATAATTCCAATACTGCTAAAATTATAGAATTCTTTAATTCAAGAACACTTCCACAAATTTATATTGTATTCTTGATCCTTCAAGGACCATTTTATTTTATCAGACTTATTCCTTGTTTAGTGCTAATTTGAAGGCAATATCAGATACAATAGACAGTGATTTACAAACATGTAAAAGAAAAGTTATTCATTGAAATGGAAAAACTCAAAATATTTTTTAATAGAACTGATCATTTACAATGTGCTTTTCTTATGTTCTCTAAGTCTTAAAACTTGAAAACTAAGTAAAATTGACAATTCAAGCTAATGGATTTTTTAAAAATTTTAAAGAGTAATTTAACTTTTTATGAATTTTACTTCCCCAGAATAAAGGATGTGGAATTTGAATTTTGAAAACAATACAAGTGACATAAAATTGAACAATGTATTTTGCTCTTTAAAGAATACAAATGAAGATCTGTAAATTTGGCAATAAAAAATTAATTAAGGCAACTTAACTGGATTTTCTAGGTTAAAATACAATTTTTGTCTTCGGTAATGTTTGACTTTTAAGATGATCAAGTTAATAAGATTAGAATATTGTTGCTTCTTCCTTTTAATGATTAATAATGCATAGTCTTAGTAGATATTTTCTTTTGTTAGTATTTATAACTGCTACAATAATCATGAAAAATTAAAGTAGGGAATTAATATAACTAGCATATATTTACATTCAAAAATAAAAATAACTGCAATAAATTAATATATGCCTCTTTTTTCATTGAAGGAAAAAGGTTATAAAAATTATGTTTTAAATGGTATTACCTGTCTATTGAGGAATAGCTCAGACTGAACTCATGCCACAGTAAAATTTTTATGTATATATAAATGATCAGAACTCATACACACACACACACACACACACACACACACACACACACACACACGTCTGACAATTAAGTTCACAAACTCATCCTAGAAAAAATGCTACATGCCTCATTACTGAAAATCATTATAGTTACCTTCAAAGATTCAAAGAACGCCCCTTGGGAAGCTAAGTACTGACACCAGTGCCCAGTCCGTCTTCAAAGCAATTTTGGAACTCATTTTCTTGAATGGCCATCAGAGCTGTCACCATATTACCCTTGATGTCCTGAATGTCATAAAAATGTCTTTCTTTCAATATTTCTTTATTTTCAAATAAACAAAAAAGTCATTGGGGGCCAGATCAGGTGAGTAGGGAGGGTGTTCCAATACAGTTATTTGTTTACTAGCTGAAAGCTCCCTCACAGACATGCCACGTGAGCTGGTGCATTGTCGTGATGCAAGAGTAATAAGTTGTTGGAGAAAAGTACAGGTTGTTTTTGTCTAGCTTTTTCAAATATCCTTTTTGGTATTTCTGAATAGTAAACTTGGTTGACTGTTTGTCCACATTGTACAAATTCATAATGAACAATCCTTCTGATATCAAAAAAGTTTAGCAAAATCACTTTGAGTTTTAATTTGGACTGACAGAATTTTTTGGTCATGGAGCATTGGCTGACTTACATTGTGCAATGTAACTCTTTGTTTCAGGATCATATTGGTACATCCAAGCTTCATCACCAGTGATGACATGGCCCAAAACATCATCTTGACTCTCCAAAAGGTCTTGACATACTTCGAATCTCTTGCTTTTTTTTCATCTGTGAGTTCCTTTGGGACCATTTTTGCATATGTTTCTCATGCTAAGATTTTTAGTAAGATTTTCCTGTTTCTCTATCAATGTTAACTTGTTCTGCTATGTTTCTCACAGTTAGCTGACAATTTTGATGAGTAATTCGATACATTTTTTTTAATGTTTATCTTGTTACTGGCTGCCCTGACCTTGCTTCATCAGTGATGCTTTCTCTCCCTTTAGAAAAATGTTTAATCCATTTATACACTGCCATATTCTTCATGGCATTATCCCCATAAACTTGAACTAACATGTTCCTGATTTCACTTTCACTCTTGCCAAGTTTAACAAAAAATTTAAGGTTTGTTTCTTGCTCTAATTCAAGCTCCAACATTCTTGCAACAGCACACAAAAACACACAACAAAAATGAATGCTACTTTAAGATACCACCACATGTCAACACAGACACAGCTATGAGACACAGATATACCAAGGTTATGAAACCTTATCAAGTTGTTTGTACAGTGTTGCCAACATAAGTGCATGGTGACAAGTTTACAAACTTAATTGTCAGACAAACAGCCACAGAAACATATATATATATATATATATATATATATATATATATATATATATACACACACACACACACACACAATTGTGTTTCTCTGGTTATGTTTCTCTGGTTATCAGAGGTAATCTAAAATGTATTAAATGACAAATATTAATCTCTAAACATTATATATATATATATATAAAGGCAGTGGAAGAAAAGGAGTGGGCAAACTTTGCCTCTTAGAGGAAAAGCCATCAATCTAAAAGTACCTAGATTTGAAAAAGAACTCTCTTATGCTCAAATAGCTTCTAGTTAGTAGAAGGAAGAGAAGTCCTTTATGGATTCCACAATTATTGTTGGGTTGTATATGTTAATGTAAAATAAAAATTAAACTTTATTTTACAAAACTTTTATTACATTATGTGATTGTCACCTGAAAATAATAATTTTGCTTTCTCTTTGTAATGGAATATTCTGTCTTATCTTTCAATGTGAGAGTCAGAGTATGGGTTTCCTCATGGTATTCATAGATAGGTACCATTTTAAATCTCTATATTCATTAAAATTATTAAATAATTAAGGAGGTAGATCAAAGAAAAAACTCAGAAGAAAATTTTTGATGTGGTAGGGATTGAACATATGCCCATCAAATTTATTTTCTGTTAGTCTAGACACAGCTAGATTGCATTTCTCACCTTCTTTTGCAATAAAATGTGTTAAGGCTAAATCTAGTAAATGCAGTGTGAGTGGAAATGGTCACACTTCCAGGTCAGACCATTAAAACCTCTCATACACAGTATTTCATGCTCTTTACATTTCCAGTGGTTTTATACAGATGAACAGAGTGACATTGGGGCCATGTGCTGAAAATTGTAGAGCATGAAAATGGAAATTACTGATTCACTGTTCTGTGTCCGCAGGTGAGTTACACACCAAAAAACTCTCATTTTAGGCTTTACAAGACTTCCATATTAACTTCTGTAATATTTAACGCATTATGTGTGCCCAATTTTGCTTACAATTGCAGCAGTTGCTACTTAACTAATATAAAACTAGTATATGGTAGTGGAGTCATCTTCTTATTTTAAATAGACTACTAATCAGTTAGAGGTGAAATGCAACAAAACAGTATCTATAAAAATGTAAGGATGAATCATTAAAAGAGTTCAGGAATTTTAAAAAATGATGTTGGTTGCAGGGAGGCTGTTTTTCAATGTGTTCTGTTGTCTGAATGTACTTATAAAACTAAGCATTTAACCAGACAGAAAGGCAAAAATAATAAAAACATTATTTTTATTTTTAAAAAGAGGAAAACTGAAAGCATTTGTAGATCATTAAAATAAATAAATACAGAGGGGGAAAGTAATGGTACATGAAAAAGATAAAATTGATGAAGCGGTGAGTTGAATAATGTAAATATCAATAACTTGAGGCAATAGGAAAAGGATTAGAAGTAGAAAAGACACAAAAAGTGGTAAACATGAGTAGAAGTACACACACACACACATATACATACACACATATATACAAATATAAAGTGAAGACACGACTGATAGTTAAATTCTTGGAAATACATAAGGCTTGAGAAATAGACAATAAGGAGTATAAAAAGAACACAGTAAGACATCCTCAACATATTTGATGGTCTCAACAAAATTGCAAAACATAAATTTTCAATAGAAATTTTTTAGTAAAAAAACGTAGCTAATAGGTTTCATGGTTTTGTTTTTCAAAATAAATTTAAGCATATATTAGTCTTCTGCCAAATTCTATATACTTTGTATAACTAAAGTAGGAAAATAACAGTCAAAATATCAGATTACAGTAGTATAGATTTTGTGTCAAATATATTTCATTATAATCTAACTTTTTTGAAATTCATAAAGTATTCATGGATTATACTATAACTCTTAGTTAAACAAATTCCAATTTACCATTCCCAGTGAACAAGAATTTACTGTGTATTAAAATGCATAACTAATCTGATTCAATGGTCTATGAAAATGTCAATTATTTTCAGAACAAGCTTGAGAAATTTAGAATTGCCTCAATAATTTTATGGTTGTAGATATATTCTGAGAAACGTACTGATAAATTCCAAGTTTAAAATTGCTCATGTTTTTAAAATTCAGAGTGATTCACCTAGAGAGTGAAAATGAGTGGATAGTTTCAAGAAGTAAATTCAGTACCTTAATGCTTGCAATAGAGCCTAAAGGCAAATAATTCGATTAGTATGTTCCTAAACTCACAACATAATTTTGTTACTTCCCACTTAGTATCTTCTCGCTCATATTATCATTTTATAAATGGGTTTTTTTCTGATATTAATACATAACCTCTATATTATGGCATTAATCATTGTATATTCCTCTAATAAAATACTTTAAAATTATTCAATAAATCTGCTCTAGAATGTTTTGACTTTCCTAACTTCTCAAAGTAATCTAGAAAATCAATTACTTCACTATAGTGTAAAATATGGATATGGAACAGCGTATAGAACTTGTCAAAGAGATTGTTTTTTTAAACATTACAAACAGGTTTTATTTGTTACCATGAAAACTCTGAATTTTAACCAGATTCTTAGACTGGGGGCTCATATCAGCTCATTCAACTTTAGCACCTGTCTCATCACCAGCAGCTTTTCTAGAACCACTTCCTTCTCCATGAAGTTCCAAGAGTTTTCCCAATTAAAACTTGTGCTCATCAGCATTTTGACTTTTCTAACAAAGACATCTGGAGCAAATAAATAGATTGGCAAGTCTTTCCTATATCTTTTCCACTGTTATCTGCTAAACCTTCTGACCACTTCTTTTAAGTCATTTCTTTACACCTGTGGAGACATGATTTCCATCATTTTCTTTTGAATTTGGCAAACCTGTTGATGCTGCACATAAGAGGTCTTCTGAGTATGATTGTTTCATCTTTCAGTAGAACCAATATAGAAGAGACAAGGCTAATAACCATAGGTAGTCTTGACATGAACATAAACTTCTATCATGTTTTGCCAGTTTTTTTTTACCATGGAGTACATTTTGTCATGGATACCATTCATGCCAGGAAGTTAGGCAGGCAGTTTTGGCCCTGACCATTCTTAGTAATTGGCTTGAGTTTTCTAAATGCAAATTCATTATTCTGCAGTTAAGTTAGACTCAATTAAAAAACATAACCTTTGAAACCATCAGATTTGATTTTTTGATGTTCCTTGAGTTCTTGTGACTAGTATTTTCCTATTATTTATTTTATTGAACATAGCTGGTGCTTTCATAACATATCAATCTTTTTTAAAAAATGGGTCAACCACTTTCTTATTGGCTCCCTTCTTGCTGCCTTTTGTAAGATGCTCGTTCATGCTGACCATGCCATGGTTTTGCTCAGACAGCCAAAGACTCAAATAGATTACTTTTTATCATATGTCTTATTATTTGAGAACTGAGAAACTGATTCCTTTCCAATTAGTTTAGTCTAACTTCCAGGGAAATTTCAAATTTTCCTTTGGTTATCTCTGAGGCATATAACCTATTATTCTTAAAATAAAGCTGTAAAGATGTTGCATTAAAAACCCCAAATCCTTTAATATGGGTAAGCCTTTTGAGTATCAGGATATTTCTCTGGCTCTGGCTCCATATTGGAAAGTGTCTTAAAAACAAAACAAAACAAAACTTATTTTGAGAGTGTATATGAACCTGAGCAGCAGTATCTCAGAAATGGAATATATTCCCCTAGAGAAATATATCAGGAACATGCTTCTTCCAAATAGTTCTCTCTGATTATATGGAGTAGAGTTTTTCTCACCACAATATTGCCTTTCTCTAATCTAAACAGAATGATGTGCCTTTTCCTTCAAATGAATGGCACAGAGGCTTGAAAAGAACACGTGGTTAATTCATATCAAAGGTGACTAATAAAAATGCCTCAGTGGTTGTCTTAAAAAAACATTCTAAGCAAGGTCTCATAACACTTACCCTCTCTCTATCTTAAACAATGAAGAAACTATTGGTATATAGCCCACATATTTGAACAGAACTATCTTCTCAGTTAATGTAGGAGGCAGAAACTAAGGATTTTAATGATGCAACACAGAACTAACTCTGTCTTAACATGGTTCTGATATTCTCTTGTGTAGCAAAGAAAAGGCAAAAGACATGGAGAAACTTCCTTACAAAATTATACATCACCGAGACTATTTTCTGCTATGTGAGCACATTTTATCTCCATGTAAATGTAACCTTAAAAGCCTCATATATTGTCATAAAATAGGCAAAATATCAGATTATGAACACTTATTATGTTGTAAAATCAGCAGTCATAAATCCTATTTCTAGGTTTTTATAATTACGTAATATCTTCAGTTTTCTTATTAGTAAACTGCAATCTTCACATAAAATAAGATATCAATGAATATTTAAGTTGATACAATATGTTAGTTGAGAACATTATAACAGGGTCACATATTAGCCAATTTATATGTTCCAATTATTTAATTTGATGAAAAATTTAAAAATATTTTTTAAAATGTGCAAATGTCTCTATTTGAATGTCCAGAATCTTTAAGAAGGTAAAGACCTCTTACTGTACTGTAACTTAATTTGCTGTAACTGCAATTTGGAGCTAAGCAGATGGCTAGTAAATGCATGGCTCTGTGTATATTAAAACATTTTTTCCTTTACTAATGTTCCCTGCTTATTTTTACTTAATGATTTTCAGGCAGAGTTTTTTAAATGCATTGTAAAACTTCTAACACTTTTCATATGCATTTTGTAAAACATTAATATTTGGTAGAGTGTTATAACTGAACTGCTCATTTTTTCTTTCCAGTTATTCATTTGAATATCTGGTGTACTTAAATCAAAGTTTACTCCTAAAAGAGATAAAAAGCATAAAAGCATTTATCTGGATAATTTAGTTCCAGAATAATTTGACTGCAATATTTGATAATGTGTCCTAACTTTCCTCCATCATCTCAATGTCTTTGTTTTGTCTTCATAACACTACTTTTGCTACTGGATCTATTTTTAACAAATGGATCCATCAAAACTCATTTTCTTTCCATAAGTTGCTCCCAATGATGATCAACTACATTTGCATCTGCTGTGGACTGCCCCATTCCAGGCTGTCCATCCCAATTACAGCACTGGCTGTTTTTGTTTTGTTTTGTTTTGTTTTGTTTCTGAGTTTTAGACTATCAACTCTATCTCTTCACGTTTGTCCTATTTCTCTAGGTTTTTCTTTTCACTCATTTATGGTTCCTGATGACTCACCATAGCTGTGCCATCTTCTTTTGCTTTAGCTTTAAGAGAAATTCTGATATGCAATTTACATTTGCATTAATTTTGATTTGCACATATACCTTGTGATTAGGTCCTCACTTAATATTTTAAATTCTTTTCCTGAAGAGTGTATATTACAGTAAGATATCTACCCTACAAAACTAATGTAAGTTATGTAAAAGGTAACACTATCTTTAGCACAGCTAGATTCATGGGCATAAAACACAGTTTATTACCAAAGTGTATAAAATTTGTTTATTTTTAAATTAACTTAAATTAAAATTTTATTTTAACATACTGATATTAAATTTATATTTGTATACATTTACATTAAATTTATACTAAATTAAAATTTTAGTGACCTCCTGATTGTCCAATAGACAATGCAGTGAGCCCTAAAGAGACAGTGAAATAAATTTTCACAATTTTTTAAATTTAAAAAGTAGAAAAATACTATTGAGTAAAACAAAATGGTATGGTTGATATTTTCTCAGAATGTATACATTTTTTGGCAAATAACTTTAACATTTGATTTTTCTATAACAGCATAAAAAAGCATATGTATCATCAGGGTATAAGAAGGAATCCTAGATAGCCCCACTGCTAGGTTGTAATCCAAGCTCCACAACTTCCAGTGCTGTATGAATTAAGTAAAGTCCTTGATTCTCTGTCTCAGCTTCCTCATTAATTTCATGCATATAATAATTGCTAGATGTGTTTCGGTATATAAAATTTAAGATTCATATATTTATGATATTAATATTTCTTATTACGCCCACATTTACAATCATATCAGGTTGATAAAAATGCTTTCAAAAGCTGGAGAGCCTATAAGAAAATAACATTCAGATACTGGTCTTTTTGATGACAAGATTTTGTATTTGTAAACTTCCTGCACTGAAAAGTGTTCCATAGAATTTTAGTTATTGTCTAAATGCACAATTTAGGTTGCAACATGTATGAATTAAATATGCTTTGGTAGATCACAAAAATTTAAATTCAAGTTTAAGCCAATTACCTAAATATATAAGGGTTGTCTGGAAAGTATTCAGTTATGTAATGTAAAAACTAGAGGCATTTATGGTTGGATTTTTTTCCAGACAGTCCTTGTATATAATATAGAATATCAAATGCCAAAGAAGCCTAAAGGAAAGTTACCTGAACCATAAATATCATGAGATCAACACATAGTGCACATTAAATTTAAATATAAACCAGTCAAATCTTGACTTATCACTAAATGTTTTACTGAATTATGCTAATTTCTAAATAATTTGAGATTTATTATAATCCATCATTGATCTAGTTTATATAATACTCATATGTGTATTTATTCAGCAGCAGAAAGTATCACATTAAGATATTCATTTCAGGGCTTTGAGTGCCTCTCTTTCACCCACTGTGAAATAAAAAAGACTGAAATAAACAATATTTTGACACCTTCATACTAAAACCTGAAATTGAATAGAGTTGAGATCACTTGGAAGAGAGTGAAAGTAAATTAAATCAAGTTGAAGTTGGTTCTTGTTTGCCATTTATGAAATCAAGGTAAATCAGAGCACTTTACATTCAACACTGGTTATAGCTCTGTGTAGAAATAGCTGAAGAAAAGCTCTTCAGTTTCTAGAAACTGAGATCAAAGAAGTAGTCTGAAGCTGATTATCAAAACCATGCAAAACCATATACCATTCTGGTTAATTTTGTTTGGTTCTTATCATATTCATGCACAACTATTTAAATCTGCCGTGTAAATGAGTGGATCTATTTTAGAATGAATAACAGTGTATTTCTGTATAGTGTTATTAAGATAAATTGAATATGTATATAAATGCAAAATTTTAGTGCAGAAATAAGATGGCAAATTGAGTAAAAATTTCTTCCATTGCCTAAGTCCTAGAATGTAGACTTTTGCTGTGCATTTTGAACTCCAGGCACTCTGGACAATTTTTCAATGTCTTACAATTTTAGGACCTTATTCTTTTATTTAAGTTTTTCCAGACTGTCTTTTGTTCAAAATGCAAACTAAACTTAATTCAAATGTTGCCTCTTGTCTGAAGTCATGACTGATCCAGTTCCCAAAATGAATCATTCTCCAGGTTGTATTACCTTTGCAATTTTTTTCTTTAATTTTTTGTCTCATGTAAGAAAGGCTTTTCTATTACACATTCATTCTTTAATCTTTAAATTTATAGAAGGAAAATAAGGGTCCTAAATATATTCTAAAATTCTTCTCAATTCTTAAGAGATATTTTATTCTAAGTTTTAATAGTTGATAAAGTTGAGGTATCATTTTAATTTTTCTCTGAGAATGAATTGTCCTAATTTTACTAATTAAGTATTCCATTACTCCCATCAGTTTGAAAGCAACCTTCGTTATATACTACCTGCTGATCTACTTAAGTATATTTCTTGATTTTTCATAATGTTGCAGTGCTTGATTTGTCCTTCAGTTCTAACATTAAATAATGTCACTGTGGATACTTTAAAAAATTTTGTATCTATTAAGTTAGTTTATGTTTCTATTCATGTAGGACTACTTTTATTGCCATCAACAGTGTTTTATATTTTTTCCCATAAAGGTCTTATCAATTTCTTATTAGGTTAGACAATCTATATTTTTTTCTAAATTATTTTCAAATTTGTATTCTATTACATTTTGTAACTGTTACTATTGTTTTACAGAAACACTATTGGTTTGTTTTATTTTGTTTTGTTTTTTCATTTTGATCTTGTTTCTGGCTGCCCTGCAGAACTATATTAAATCATATTGTTAATTGATTGCATTGAATTTTCTATGTAAATGAGAACATCTTTGAAAATAATGAGAATTTTTAAGTCTTTATTTCCAATATTTTTACTTCACATTTCTTTTTCTTTCTTTAATATAGTTGTTGGGACTTCCATTATCATCTTGAATATTAATAAGAAGTCTGGTATCTCTTCCTTATTCCTGACTTTAATTGAAATGATTCTACTCTTTGATAAATTTGATGTTTGATGTAAATTTGTGCTACATATATTTACTCAAAATTGTAAAAGTTAATTTATAACCCTTGTTTCTAATTTTGGCATTCGGTGGGTGTGAAATAGCATGTCATTATGGTTTTAATTTGTATTTTCCCAATGACTATTGATGTAACATTTTTCATGTGCTTATTGGTCATTCTTATTTGTTCCTTTTAAAAACTGCTACATAATTGATATATAACATTATATTAGTTTCAGGTATACAACATAATGATTCAATATATGTATATACTGAAAAATGATTATCACAATAAATTTACATAACATCTACCACTACACATACTTTATATATATATATATATACACACACACACACACATACACACACACACACACACACACACCACACACACATTTTTTTTGTATGATGAGAACTTTTAAGAATCACTCTCTTAGCGACTTTCAAATATACATATAGTATTATATCATGTTACTTAAGGATTTATTTATTTCATAATGGTAAGGTTGTGCCTTTTGACTACTTTTACCCATTTTGTACACTCCCACCTCTGGCAACCACCAATCTGTTCTCTTTATCTATGAGTTTCTTTAGCAGGAAAAGTGTTGTTTTATTTTTATTTACATCTACATGAGTGAGATCACATGATATTTGTCTTTGTCTAATGTATTTCACTTTGCATAATGCCCTCAAGTTCCAACCATGTTGCAAACGCAGGATTCCTTTTATTAATGGTTGAATAAAATTCTGTTACCCATACATACATATCACATTTTCTTCATCCATTCATTGATTGATGAATACTTAGATTGTTCCTATGTGTTGGCTGTTGTAAATAATGCTGTATTGAACATGGGCACATAGATATCGTTTTCAGCTAGTGTTTTAATTTCTCTTGGATAAATACCCGGAAGTGGTAGTTCTATTTTTAATTTTTAAGGAGCTCTTGTTTTTAGAGAATTTGCTATCAACATCTCTTTAATTTTATTAACTTCTTGGGAAATCCATGAATTTTACCACATTTTATTATTAATATTTTAATCTCTTCTGCAGTGTATTACGTTGTTAACATTTCATAATCATCAATTTTTGCATTTCAGTTTAATGCTTACTTCTTCAGAATATAGTAATTTTTAAAAGCATTCCTGATGTGAACTTAAGTTAAGGACACTTTATTTAGCAATGTTGAAGCTATGAATGCAAATTAATTTAACCTATATTTTAATTTTCTTTTATTACCTTTGTAGAGTTTTGATTTCAGAGTTATCCTAGCTTAAAGAATAATTAATTTTTCAACTTTTCCATTCTTTGAAACAATTTTATATTGAGAATCATCTTTCATTTAAAGTAATTGAACATATAATTCTTTACAATTCTTATATCTTTTAAAAAGTAGCTTTTATTACATTGTAATTTTTATTAGTTTATACCTATTTTTATTTCTGAAAAATCTGAATTGCATATTTTCTCATAGAATAGCTACTGTTCTAGTGTTTTATTTAATTCAAATAGTTTTACAGATAATAAGAAATCCTCTGATAATTTTTAAATACTTTCTACTTGGAGATACGTTTCCTTGGCTTTTTTGTTTTGTTTTTTTTTTCGCAGTATTATTGAGATATAATTAACATGTAATGTTGTGTAAGTTTAAGGAATACAATGTGATAATTTGATACACATCTATTTTGTAAACTATAAACTTGAAAACGTTTGTTTGTATGTATGTATATTACTTCTTCATGCATTCCCCTATTAATGGACACATAGGTTGTTTTCATGATTCAGCTATGGTGAATAAATGCCTCAAGAAACATGGAAGTGCAGATATCTCTTTGAGACAGTGATTTCATTTTCTTCAGATTTATACCCTTAAGTGGAATTGCTGGGTCATATAATAGCTCTATTTTTAATTTTTTGAGGAAACGTCACACTGTTATCCATAATGGAAGAACCAATTTACATTGCCACCACAGTTCACTAGTTTCCTTATTATCTACATCCTTAATAACAGTAGTTATCTCATATATTTCTTCTTTTATAATGACCATGCTGTCAGGTGTGAAGTGATATTTCATGTGGTTTTCATTTGCATTTGTATGGCAATTAACGATGTTATGCATTATTTCATATATTTGGTCATTTGTATATTGTTTTGAGAAAAATTTAAGGTTGTCCATTTTTTGAATTGGAATGTTTTATTTATTTATCTTTTAATTGAGTTGTAAGAGTTTTTGTATGTATTTTGGCTCTTAAGGTCTTATCTGATACATGGTTTGTAAATGTCTTCTCCCTTTTCATAAGTTGTCTTTTCATTTTATTTAGGCAAATGCTGCACTGATTTTTGCTTGCTATGCTAAAATGTTAGTAAAAATATAAATAAATAAATAAATAACATAAAGAAAAAAGGAAACAAATCAATGTCTGTCCTGGGATTATAACCAGTAGGCACTCCAGTTATAGCCATTTGGGAAAATTTTCATGGGTCCTCAAATGTAGAACGCACAGTATAAGTGACAACTATGCAATGACACAAGGAGTCAGCAAACAAGATAAAAAAGAATATTCAGAGAAGGTAAATCTCTTTTATCACTTAGTACCAAAGCAGGGGTGCTTTTTCTCCATCTACAAAGTTTTTTAACAAAACTAAAAATTTAGTTCTTATTTTAAGGCTAATTATAAAAATCTAAAACGTACAATAATACCTTAAATGAATTAAAATAATGATACATATAAGATCCTCACAATACAGTCTTCCAAGATTATGGTTTTACTCTGTAGATTTTCCTTTCTCTCTCCTCATTTACCATGGCAAATTGTTTGCAAATTGTTACCATAACTAACTCCTTTATCTTCATTTTTAGAATGTCATCCCTTACACTAACTCTGCTTCAGTGCTGTAATTGCTTTGGGCAATGCAACTTTAACAAACCTAACATAAGGAGAAACTTGAATGGTCTAGTACATTGGGTCTTGCCCTTGTCTTGAAGTTGTTTGAACCTAGCCATCATGTGAATAGCAGACACACCAGAAAAAGTCACTCATTCAAGAAATCTCATGTGCATTTAAACTTGATTTAAATGAAATTATGACATTCAACTTTTGGAGCAGGGTGAGTATATTTTCCACATAAAAAAGATGTAAAAGAGTGCCACTAGAGGGTTAAATAACACAAATTGTTTACCACATGGCCATCATAATCCCTCTTCTTGCATCTCTGCCTTTGGTCTTTTCCTCCCACAGACTATGAGATTGCCTATGAGACTTGCTTTGGCCAATGGGAGCATATAAAATGGAATACAAAGGGAAACTTGAAGAATATTTGCTGGTTCAGCTTTTCAAGTTTTGTGGCTTTCAAAATGCAATCACAATGTGAAATTGCTCAAAGCAACCATAGACACATGAGTGAGGTTACCCCAAATTAAGAAAACTCTGCCTGACTGGGCAGCTAACTACATCTGAATGAGTAAGATAGGCAAGGTCATCTGAGGCATGGAACAACCAAACTCAGACCAAATTCCTAAACCAAAGAATTATAAACTGATAAACGATTATTGTTTTAAGCCACTAAATATAAGGATACTTTGGTATGCAGCAAAAACTTACTGATGTAACCAAAACCCTATACTTCATATTGGATAATCTACAATATGATCTAGACAATAAAATTGTAATTGAACAACAGGTTTTCTTTCTTTGTGAAAATAAAAAAGATTTGTATATAGCATAGTTTTTATTTTTTCAGACTTATTCATGTAAAAATATTTTAACAGTAATTATTTTATAGAAAAGTGAAGAACACATGATTTTCTAATACTAGCTTTGACATTAATTATTGATGCTTTGCATTTTTAACTTATGCTAATTGAAAAAAGTCTTACTAAGAAAATGTATGACAATTTACAATGAAGTCAATGAATAAACAGACATTTAAAGAAATAGAATGCAGTGCTATCTCTCCAATAGCAAATAAGTAACTACTTCAAGTTTTTACACATCTATTAGACTTTCCAAACAAAAACAAAATAAAAACCAAGTTACCATAATGACTCCAAAATAATATGTTATACTTTAGGTTATTACTAGTCACTAGTATTTCTTTAAATATATCAACTCATGATTGAACACATGGATTCATGCTAAATTCAGATATAGGATTTGTGACATTGCTACTTCGTAAAATAAATATAAAATCCTGATCCAAATATTAGGTTGATGCAAACATAATTGCAGTTTTTGCATTGTTGACATTTGATACTTGATAATGAAATACATTCTTAAGTAAATGTGGTTGTGTTATATATAATTTTAATGCAAATTTCTTGTTTTATGATTTTTGCTAATGACTTAGTACTTGCTGTTTATTTTATATTTCTTTTAGACTATTGAAATGATGTTAGACAAAAAGCAAATTCAAACAATTTTTATATTCAAGGTCAAAATGGATTGTAAAGCAGCAGAGACAACTCACAACATCAACAACGCTTTTGGCCCAGGAATTGTTAACAAACATACAGTGCCGTGGTGGTCCAAAAAGTTTTGCAAAGGAGATGAGAGCCTTGAAAATAAGGAGTGTACTGGCTTGCCATTGGCAGTTGACAACAAGGGATTGAGAGCAGTCATTGAAGCTGATTCTCTTACAACTACATGAGAAGTTGCCAAAGAACTCAACATCGACCATTCTAAAGGTTATTTTGCATTTGAAGCAAATTAGAAGTGTGAAAAAGCTCAATAAGTGGGTGCCTCATGAGCTGACCAGAAATTTTTAAAAATGCCATTTTGTAGTGTTGTTTCTTTTTATTCTAAGCCACAACAATGAACCATTTCTTGATCAGATTGTGATGTACAATAGAAAGTGGGTTTTATATGACAACTGGTGATCACCAGCCCTGTGATTGGACCGAGAAAAAGCTCCAAAGCACTTCATGAAGCCAAACTTGCACCAAGAAAGATCATGGTCACTATTTGGTAGTCTACTGCCAGTCTGATTCACTACAGCTTTCTGGCAAAACCATTACATCTGAGAAGGATGCTCAGCAGCTCGATGAGATACATGAAACTACAATGCCTGAAGCTGGCATTCATCAACAGAAAGAGCGCAAGTCTTCTCAGGGACAACATTCAACTACATGTGGCACAACCAATGTTTCAAAAGTTGCATGAATTAGGCTACGAAGTCATTCACCATATTCACCTGACCACTCACCAATTGACTACAACTTCTTTAAGCATCTTGACAACTTTTTGCAGGGAAAACACTTCCACAGTCAGTAGGATGCAGAAAATGCTTTCCAAGAGTTTGCCAAATCCCAAATCACTGATTTTTATGATACGGAAAAAAAAACAAAAACTTATTTCACATTGACAAAAATGTGTTGATTGTAATGGTTCCGATTTGGATTTAAAAAGATGTATTTGAGCCTAGTTATAATGATTTAAAATTCATGGTCTGAAACCACAATTACTTTTGCAACTGCAGAAGCAAATATCTATAAAGCCAGTTGTGCTATGGATTTCAGAGTGCTAATATTATGCAAAACTTCACTGATTCTACTATCTCTATATTAAATAATGAAAGATTCTCTGGGAAGTCCAAGAAAGAATATCAAAATAGGAAACCTTAATAAGTATATGAGAACTATGCACTCCAATTTCCACTTCTCAACCATTAATTAATGGAAAGAGGAGTTAGCAACTAGTGTGGAGTAGGCAAAGCAGCAAACACAGTACTGTAATTCTGAGTATCCTGTTACTTAATACAAATAAATTGAAAGGATGATGGCTTAGAATCCTCATGCTTACACTTAGTGAATGACAAATGCATTCAAATAGTTCTAAGGAGCTCTTTTTATTTAGGCAAGAGGTCTCCCCAAATTCAAAATGTGTATACCTAAACTGTTGAGAAGCTCTCATAACCATTCTTCTTTTCTACAACACTCCCCAATTAGCTAGTTCTTACACTGTGATAAGTCTTGTTTTCCTGAAAACTTTTATCTCAGTATGCAATCCTCATTCTTCAAAATCACTCCCACTTCCCACTTCTTATAAGAACACTCTCCTTATGATGGTGAGGAGTCCAGCTCTTGTTATAAAACTAATTTTTCAATCCCAAACACAGGCAATTACAAATGCTTGACCGGCAGGCCTCATAGTAGAAAGCTGCCTGAACCCCTGAAACCAACACACACACAGACACACACACACACACACACACACACACACACACACACACACACACGTATTAAAATGTTGCTATTGGGAAGAAGTGCATTCCAGGGAGATGAAAGGACAATGAGCAAATGTCCTGAGTTGTGAGCAGGCCTAGAATACACAAGAAACCAGTAATGAGACCAAAGAGAAGGAGGTTAGTAGAAGAGGGTCAAGGGGAAAAGAGAGGGGGCAAATTTTTACCATAAATGATAATGCAAACTTTCTGTGAAGTTTTGAGCAGGAATGGCATTATCTGCCTTGATAGGATTACTTTGGAAAAGATGTTGCATGCAGACTACAAAACAACTAGGATGAAGTAAGGAAAAGTAGGAAGCTACTACAATATGAATACAAGCAAAAGATGATGTTGGCTTATAGTAAGATTAAAGCCTTAAGAAGTTAGTGTTCAGACAGGGCTATTTTCATTATTGTAGGTGTCCAACTTGAATAATAAAGGCATTGCAAAAATCCAAGCAAGGGGTTATCCAGATAAAATTCAGAGAAATAATCATGGTTCCCATATAACTTTCAATGAGAATAATCTAAAAATATTTACATTCTCATTTAGAAATTATATAGAGTGAGTTAGGCTGCAGTAAGTAAAAGAGAAAAGGCTCTTGTCCTCTTTTTATTTAACTAGCAAATACAAATGAGAACCTGAATAATGAAAGTTCAGCTTGGCTTTTAAAGTGATAGTCAAGGCAAGCATTCAGAATCACAGAAATGTCTGTGTCATAGGCCACAGGTTGTGCAATGTAGAAGTAAAAGCAGGAACTCTGCAGCCAGACTGACTGGGCTCCATGACTTTGGAAGTCACGTAACATCTTTTAAATGAAAATAATCTTGGTCAACAGCATAGGGCTGATTGTGTTTATTAAACAAGTTAATGTATAAAACCAATATAACAATATTTGGGGCATGAAAACAGTCATTTAATTTTTAGCTAGTATTTTATCTTTCCTGGAGCTAAAGAGAAAATGTTATTGTTTAATTCATTATTTTCTTCCAAAAGTCAACCTACATTAGACCCCAGGAGTCCACTATTCCCTAAAGCACAAGTTGATGTAGCAAAGGAAAAAATTAGGATTAGAGATAAAAAATTACTTGAACTCAGAGTATTAGCAGATCAAAGTTTGTGTGCTCAAAGCTTTGAAAGGTCAAAACTCAAAATGTTAGGTTTTGGAGTAAGGTAAAGTATGTTGATAAAAAATGTGTCAACTGAGAAAATAGAAGACCTAATCCTCAAATCCGTCTCGCTTGCTGGGATCAGATGAAAAATTTTTAAGTGGCTAGGGAAAACATGTACGTGGAATTGCTGGTAGAATGTTTTAATTAATTGTAGGACCTTAGAACTTGGCCATTTATGATAAAGTAATGTCAACATAAGATCATCATGGACAGCAAACCCGTGGCTTCCGAAAAAGTTCAAGTTCCAGTTATGTCTCGGTTCTTTTGTTTCATGTGTGGAGAGGAGTGAAAAATGAGACTTTGGTTCCAGATGCAGCAGGAGACCAAAGTTCTCTCCTCTGTGCAGGTATTGACTGTACAATTTGCAGTCTTGATCTGTTGCCTCTGAAAAGCAATCCAGTGTCCTGTTAAACAGGATATCTTCTGGAGTTGGTTCTGCAGTTACAAGAGATCTCATAGGAGCAAACTACAACATCGACTTGCATAAAATTTTCCAAAATACATGGAATGAGAGTAACAATTACAAAGGGAGGCATTTAGATCAGGACCTTACATATAGTAGACACTCAAAAAGAACTTGTTTAAACTGTTTTTCTTTTTGTTGTTGTTGTTTTTGTTTGTTTGTGTTTTGTTGTTTTTTATGTATTTTTAATTTTTTATTTTATTTTTTATTGTTAGACTTATTTGGGTGGCATTTGTTAGCAAGAATTACATAGGTTCCAGGTGTACAATTCTACAGTGCATTGTCAATTTGTTGTATAGTAAATTCACCACCCAGTGTGAGTTCTCTTTCCATCACCATATATTTAGCTCCCCGTCCCTCCTCTCCCACCCTTCCCTTTCTCCCTTCCCCTCCCTACTTGTCCCCAAATCAACATTAAACTGTTTTTCAATTTATGTATTAATACTTTATATAAGATTATGTGTATTTTTACATATATAAACTCTATTAGACATAGATTTGACATAAAGACTCAATCTACTCTCTTTTATATTCTCAAGCAAATGATTTTTTTATAATTTTACTTAAAATTTAAAACTGCAGGAGGTAATTCTATCAAATAAATGGAAATACTAATATTATTTCAAAAACATGACTGATAAAATACTTGTATTAGATTAAAATGGAATAATTTTTTCAATGTGATCATTGATTTTGGTAGAGACATAAGGCTTTAATATTAGAGACACTGGAAATAAAATACTATATTAGATATCGTACATGTTTGATTCATGCTACTTATCTTTGGGTCTATAATGACAATGAGTTTAGAACTATAGTGAGAAAGTATATGTTTAAATTCAATGTAGTTAATTCAGTTTTAAAGTGCTATGTTCCCACAAAAATACCTTTATTTTTATCTAAATTATTATTTCTTTTCCCAATCTCTGAATGTTAGAATGTTAGGTAATTAGAAGGGTATGTGGTAGTTGTGAGTGTGTATATGTCTAGATACACTAGACTCTCTCTTGACTGAAACTCAAGCAACTGGCACTTTCAAGCAACCAGAAAAAAACTGAAGAAATAATACTTTAAATAAATACTAAAATCAATTTCTAGGAAAAAATGTAACATTAAACTTGGTGCACCACACTGCACTGCACCATGAGCAAACTCATGCTTTACAAACCACCTTTTTGTCTCCCACTCCTGCCAATTCACCGTGTGTAAACACACCAGTAAGTTAGGATCTATTAAAGTGTTGTGTTCTCACCTAACCCCAAGTACACTGAAACATGTCCCAAGTAAGCATAACTGCAGATTGCTCACCCTAAAGCAAAGATAAAAATATGTAAGAGGCTTGAGAAAGGTAAAAGTCATGAAATGCTCATAGAGAAATTTAATGTTGGGTCATCAACCATCTATGACATAATGTTCAGTCTCAGAAGATAAGAGTTTTTTGTTAAATTGGAGATTGACAAGAATATAGAGAAGCATTATATTCTTCATACACCAAAAATGGAAGTGCTTGACCAAGCCTTGTATGGTAAGTTTTGCTGAAAAGATCTGAAGATGATTGTATTTCTGAACCCATGTTACAGGAAAAAGTGAGAGAATTCCATGAGAAATAAACACTGCAGGTCAGTGTTCATTGCCAAGTGACTTGCTTACTGGATTCAAAGTTTATCATGATGTGCTTAGTGAATTAGTTGCAGAAAATGGTTTGACTCCAGAGCGGATTTATAATATAGATGACACTGGATTAATATGCAAGTGTCTGCCTAATTCTACTTTGATTGATGGTAATAAAAAGGTAGTTCAGGGGTTCCAGCTAAATAAAGAGCATATAACTGTGCTCATTTGTGCAAATACATCCGGAAACACTAAAGTAAAGTTGTGTGTGGTTAGCAAATTATTTATATAAAAGTGCTTTAAAGGCATAACTGACCTTCCTGCAAATTATCATAGACAAAGATGCAGAAACTTTTAACAAGTGGTTTCATTATTTGTTTGTCTCCAGTGTTGGAAAAAATTTATGAAGAAAAAAATACCAGAGAATAGTAAAATTCTGTTTCTCCTGGACAACTGTTGCATACATCCTCCTGTAGAAGAACTCATTAAATGGCAACATTTTTGTATATTATCTTTCAGCTAACATCACAAGTCTGATTCAATAAATATATCAGAGAGTGATACAGAATGTACAAATATTTTACAGGTGTGAGTTTATGTGAAAATAACTAATTTCGATGGGACAATTCTGGGTTTTCAGAAAAAATATAGTCTCAAAGATGCTTTCTATGTTGTCAGTTGTGCTTGGGATTCTGTGAAAAGTAAAACATTATGGAAATGTTGGAGAAAGTTGTGGCCAGTTGTGATGTTTGTGGAATTCTCCTCTAATGTGAACTCTAAGGGACTTCCGGTCAATAATGCAGCTGCCAGCAGCAGAGTTTATGATGAAATATGTGAGTTAGTGAACTCCACTAATGACAAAATGGATTTCTCTCAAGATAAACTCATGCCTGGCTTGCTGGATGAAGCTATTCCAGTAACTCATACATTTAATACAGAAGATATCATAGAAGCTATTGTGAATTGTGGAAAAATGAATGATGCAGAGGAGGAAGATAGTGATGATGATGGATATGAGGTGAAAAAAGTGTCCTGGCAGAGAGCTACTGCAACATTTGAAACTTTAGTAGCTTTTGGAGAACAACAACCCTTCTTCACTTCTCAGCATGTTATGCAACTATACATCATGCACAACCTGACTTTGCATGAGAGGCATAGGACCTCAAAGCAAGCTGATATTCATTAATTTTTTAAGAAAGCTATATGCAAGTTTGCCATTACAGCATCATCCACTGCTGTAGATTCAAAACAATTCACATCCACTTCTGCATATTTCTTAGCTATATCATCAGATCCTGATGATCCTGATGTAATGTCTACCCAGAAAACTCTCTACCCCTGCTGTAACAGTTGTAAGTGTGTAAATGTGTTTTTTTCCTAAGTAACTCAAAGTTTAAAAAATTGTTAGCAAAGTTCATTCATTTGAGCATTTTATTGACTGTCATTTAACTAAAACTTCACACTAAATTCACAAAGCTGTTTTCATTATAAAACTATTACATTGAGTTGTCTTTGTCTTAATTTGCTTTTAATTACTGTATTATGATATTAAAATCAAGGCAATATGGAGTTTATGGTATGATATGGTATAGCTGAGCTTATTTTTATTAGCAACTCTCAAGCAACCAGAAACTACATTTATCCAGCATCTACCAATCTCATGGATGCTGGTTAACTGTCTACTGTATTTCATATACCTATATATTTTATATATATTTTTATATTTCATATATATCTATCTCTATTTCTTCCAGTTAGTAGCTTCTTTAAGAGGAAAAAAAATATTTTTCTAAAATTTTTTTCCAGGTACCTAGCATACTACCTTTTTCATAAAAATGTATTAATTACATATTAGTTATATGAATGATAGTAAGCATCCCATGGGGGCTAAACAAGTAAATAATATGTCATAATATCACTCAGGTAAATGTTGATAAATTTAAGCAAGTTTATATAAACAAAATGCTTTATAAACAATAAAATCTATATGCTTATTATTTATTTTTATAACTAATTTCTTATGTAATATTTCCAGTTGGTTTTCAAATAATAAGTTAAGGAAAATTTAAAAAGTAAGTACAAAAAACTTAATTTTAGATTTGACACTTATAGAACAAAATTGCTTAGAAAGTGTTTTATTAGCAGTCTACAGTATGGTTGAGACATTGATTTATAAAAATAAATTTGTAACTAAAAAATGATAAAAAAATGAAGTCTTACTTTTGTGTTGGATAGTTTTTAGAAGTTACTTTGAGTTTTTGTTGTTTTTACTTATTCAAAAAGAGCGACCTTTTTCAAATATTTAACAGATTGGATTTAATAGCTACATAAAAATATACTTTTCCCCAAATCTTAATTTGATCTTAAAATAACTTATTATGGTTATTGCACTTTAGTATTGCAGTTATTACAGTTAAAGATTAAAAATTGGCAGAAGTTTAGAGAAAGGAAAAAATTATACATAAAAAGTTTTTATATCTATTGCCATTGAGAATACTTTATTTTATTTAAGTTGGTTTGTTCTAACTTAGTCATCATTCTCTGTCAAAAAAAATTACAAGATATTTAAATTTCCACAAATAGTTTGAAGTTTGCATACTTATAATCAGATTCAAACTCTATTTATATTTTTACATATTTTCTCTGGCACTGAAAGCATAGAAACTTATCTAAGTTAACAAATTACATTAATTACACCGAAACAATATAAAAATTCTGACTCATTGTAGTGCTTTCTTTTTAACCTCTAATCAAATTAGTAATTCTCACCTCACTTTAGCTTTGTCTACAAATAAATATCAAAATTATTGTAGAGAGGAATAATTTTAGGCTTCACAGTGTTGTTTGTCTACTTCTAAATGAAAATGGTGAAATCTAAAACAAAAACAAAAACAAAACAAAACAAACCACTTAAAGCCCCTAACAATGATCCTAAGGGTAATCAATCAAAGAAAAAAAAAAGAAAATTATCCATTTAAGAACAATTATAAAAAAATTGTTAAGAAAGAAATTATGTTGTGGTATTTGAACAAAGAGCACTCTCTTTCACCTTCCTCCCAAACAGTGAGGTAGAGACAACACTTCAGACTGTTGCAAAGAACATAAGAGCTACCTTTATCTCCTGCACCCAGATGGAGACTTTCTTCCAGAAAGAAGCAGAATATTAGCATTTCTCATCTACCTTCAGCTGTCTTTCAGTTAAACTATGTACTTGAGGAGTGCAGTTAAAAGCTGGGAAACTTGTAGAACAGAGGCTGTACTTTGTGTGTGGCTGTAATCACCCTTGTCCTGGCTTCAGAGATTTTTATTTTAAGCCAAAAGAGGACTCAGTTCCTGTTCCCCTGGAAACCCATTGCTCAGCTCCCAGAGTAGTGGTGTCATTCAGAGAAAAGCTTGCCATTGTTCCCACCCTTAGTTACTAAGTTCTAGCTCAAGATTTTCCCTGAGAAGAAAAACAGAACATACATCATAAAATCTCCTAATCTCTTTTGATTTCATTAGCAACAGACAGTAAAAATGTTTTAGTTTAAAGGTACTCTTAAGAACAGTGGCAGTTATAGTAAAAAGCAGTTTTGTAGGAGATTCAAGAAACAAGCAAACTGTAGGTGAATGGGGTTCAAAATGTATTTCAGGAAATAAGACAAATGAGAGGAACCCCTTTGGCGTCATAACAAAAATTAAGTATTGATCTAAAAAATTATTTCTTCAAAAAAGTTAGAATTTTATTGGATAAGTGTGTAGAGCAATTTATGCTTCAGGGAATTGTTGAAAACAATATAGTGATAAACTGACAATTAGTATAGTTCACTATCTGTAGGCACAAAAAGAGGGATACCTCCCAATGCTACTTTCATCCCAGAGTGAATTTTAACATTCCCATGTATGAAGCTCCCTGAGGAAGCACATCAGAGGCTGAACACTATGTGTAGTGGGAGCTGGGAATGGTGGTCTGACATGGATTTCACCAAAATAATTCAGTCACTCACTAAACAAATTAAAATTGCCTGCAAGGGAGATTAGATGTGTCAGATTTATCAAAAAAAAAAAAAGACTTGAAAGCAACCATTATAAATATGAGATCTGGAACATATAACACCCTTTTTTATTTATGAAATCAGCATATAATTCTATAACATAACAATATTATAACTTAACAAAATCACTTTAAAAATGGGGTTACTTCTGCCAGATCCTGTATGTCCACAAAACTACAGAAAATCATAATTAATGAAATAAAGAAAGGTATGCTAACAATATTGCATCAAATAGACAATATCAATAAAAAAGACAAGAATTACAAAAAAGAATCAAACAAAATTATGGAGTTAAAAGTTAAAATATAATAAGTCAAATACAAATTCATGAGAAAGGTTAACAGTCAGTTTGAACTGGTTGAAAAAAGAACAAGTGAACTTGAACAAGGATTAATAAATATCATGCAAGCCAAGGAAGGAAAGAAAACTTCAGAGAAATATAAGATACCAATAAGGACACCAAAACAGAACTAATGGTACTACCACTACAAAAAAACAGCAGGGAAAACAAAACAAAACAAACAAACAAACAGGAAAAACTTTAAGTTTCATGGCTGAAAAATCCCCAGATTTAATAAAAAATTATCACCTACATATCTAGAAAGCTCAACAAACTCCACATAGGATAAATATAAAGGGACTGAAGGGGGGGACCCAAGATGGCAATGAGAGAAGGGATCCCCAAAACCTCTCCTGAAAAATATAATTGAACAACTAGTATCCAACACAGAAACCCTGAGTGGCACAGTATCAGCTGAGAGAGCCATGTATTGCAAGCAAATGCCTGAAGGTCAGAGAAAGAGGGCCAAATGGGAGAGGAGGGAGGAAGCAGAGCAGAGCAAAGAGGCAGCTGCAGAATGCAACCCATGACCTGATGGAGAGCAATAAGAGGGAACTAGTGGGGTCACTGACTTGGCCAAAGAACAACGTGATCCCAGGTGGACTGGGGGTAGAGTGGCCACAAGAGTGGAGGTGAGAGCAGCTGAAACTCTGTGAGACCATAGGCAAGTTGGGCTGAGCAACAGCTCACTGGGCCCCAGTCAGAGTGATAAACCCTGGATGGGATAGAAGCTGAACAAAGCATCTGAACCTCCCTGGGCAAGTATAGGGTCCCTAGCCAAAGCATCGCACCAGGACTACGTATCAACTCTGGGCAAATTTGAAACTGAGAGCTGGATGCCATAGAAACACTGAAATGCTGAAACATCATCCTGGGTGAATTGTGGGCTCAAGAGAAGGGAGAAAGTTTGAGTTAGTGGTGAGCACTGGGCCACCAGCATGTTCACAGCCTGTTCCTGGCTTGCCCTGCCCTGCCCCCACTCTACATCTGGGCTTCCCTGATGAACAGATTGAGTTGCAGTGGTGTCAGCAACCGGGGGAGCTACCACAGGAAAAAAAGCAGCTGCACTAACCCCAAATCCAAGCAGAACCAGAGACACTGAGCCTTGCTGCATCCCTTAACTCTCTCCCATAGCTTGTCCTCTCACCCCCATGCCACTAGTGTCAGCTCTACAGCCAGTTGGAAAACAGCCTTAGAGCTCAGGAAAACTCAATAACACAGGCACAACAACATTCCCTGCATTGATCTCAGAGGCATAGCACACCATCAGTCCACATTTTCCAAAAAAAAGTAAGCAAATCAAGATCAATGTGACTGGATCTAAAGAAGGGAAGCCCACCTTGCAGGAAAGCTCCCAGAGATAGAAGCTCAAATAATTAAGAGAAAAATATTAAAAGATACTACAGCAATACCAACTAGAAAGATGAAGAAAGAAAGAAAGAAACAAACAAACAAACAAACAAACAAACAAACAAAGACCTCTTTATATCTGCCACAGAAAATCCCTTATGTCCAGAAAAGTAAACACATCAAGTACAATGAGTACCTTAGAATTCAAAGCCATCCAGAAAGAAAATGAAAAATCTCCAGAAAAGACATACATAGATTTGGAAATATATGATCTATATGACACAGAATACAAGGCTGCAGTTCTTAAAATTCTTAAAGAACTGAAGCAATGTTGGCAGAGTACCCTGACCCAGATAAATCATCTCAGAAAAAAATATGAACAAAAAGAATATTTTAACAAAGAAATTGAAAATATAAAAAAGAATCAAATGAAAATTTGAGAGATAAACAATGCAATAAAGTAACTGAGAAATTAACTAATTACCATAGGTAACAGGGTCAACCAGATGGAGGAAAAAATTAGTGATACCAAAGATTGAAACACAGAAACAACGCAGAAAGAAGATGGGGACATCAGAGTAAAAATACTGAAAGACTCTGTAAGAACTATGTGACTCCATTAGAAAAAATCAATATTATAATAACAGGAATAGCAGGGGAGCAGAACAAAACTCTACAGAGAGCCAACTCAAACAAATAGTAGACAAGAACTTTCCAAACATATGGAAAAAATCTGGAACCCCAAATTAAAGAAGAAAAATGGTCCCCTAGCTATGCGGACACCAGAAGATCTTCTGCAAGTCACATTATACTGAAGCGACAATTCTCAAGGCAGCAGGGAAGGAACAAAAAAGACACAAACTATAACTTTAAAGGAAAGCCTATCAGGCTATTAATAGATTTCTCAGGAGAAACCCTACAAACCAGGAGGGAGTGGAATCAAATATTCAAAATATTAAAAGAGAGATACTTCCAGCCAAGAATAAATTATCCATGCAAATTATCTTTTCCATCTGAAAAAGGAATAAAAACCTTTCCAGACATACAGAAGCTGAGGGAATTATCCAGCATGAGGACAGCATTTCATGAAATACTGAAGGGGCTATTTGACCTGAAACAAAAAAATCAATATAAATAGAAAAGAGTTGGGACAACAAAGAAGAACTATTCAAAAAGGGGGAGGGCAGAGAAAGTAATGGCCATGGGAAGTCCTCATATATCAATCATCACCCTAAATATTAACAGATTGAACTAACCAATAAAAAGGCACAGAGTAGCTGACTGGATTAAAAACCAAACCCATCCATATGCTATATGCAAGATAAATACCTCAATCATAAGGACAAACATAGTCTTAGAGTGAAAGGATGGAAACCAACACTTAAAGCAATTGGCATTCAGAGAAAAGCAGGTATTGCCATACTGATATCTAATGAAACAGACTTCAGGATAAAAACAGTAACAAATAACCAAAATTGGAAGTTAAATGGGAGAAATTATGACTGATACCATGGAAATACAAAGAACCATAAGAAAATATTATGTAGGGCTTTATGCAACTTATTTTCATAACCTGGAAGAAATGGAAAAGTTTCTAGAAATATATATTCTACTTAGACTGAACCAAAAAGAACTGGATAATCTAAATAGACCAAACACTAGTAAAGAAATTGAAACAATCATCTAAAATCTTCCCAAAGGCAAAATCCTCAGACCAGATGGTCTCACCAAGTTTTACCAAGCATTTAAAAGAATTAACACCTATACTGTTGCATCTGCACAAGAGCTGTGGGAAACAAGAAGGGCAACACAAGGTGAAGAAAGACAGTAGCTAAAAATATAGTACAATCGGGCCAAGGAACTCAAGCCTCAAGGACTGAGCCCCGAATCAAGCCAACACATAGCTTTTATTAATGGATATACATGGAAATGATACTTGTTTTTTCCATGGTCTGTGAGTTATGTGCCTCATAACTGCTTTTCCTGAAAGTCCCCATTGTGTTCCAACACGTATTGTGCCTTCACACACATACACAACCCCCAGGGATGGAGTGGAGTCATTGTTATTTTGAAACCATTAATGGGAAATGATCGACATTGTTCCATTGGGTCTCAGTTTGCCAAGACATCCCCTCAAGGATGCTTTTGTCTTGGTTTTTTTAGACACTTTCTTGTGATGTCATGGGAAAGGCATGGGGAAACAAATGGTTTGGAAAATGTAAGGCAACATCTGCTTTTTGTTTTTGTAGTAGAAGAAACACAGACTTGGCAGTTTCCTCATTTATGGCCCATTAGAGAGCTTGATTTCCACACCTGAGGACTAAACAAAATAAAATAAGAATAATTAACATAAGTCCTATTGTACCTGCAAATCTTCCACCTAGGGATTCAAATGAGACAGTCCTTCTGCAGCCACAGAAAGTGCCTCTTCTCCTGGAACGAGTGGGAGCATGGCATAAGACATCTGATCAACTTCTTGCTGCAGCTGTAGAATATCTACAGTGAGTTTGGGAACATGTCCCCAGAGGTGTGCTCATACCTCTGATCTCAGGGTCCTAGTTTGGTTGTAAAAGAAAGGAGTCACACAATAAGTAAAAACATTCCAATCACATTTTAAAGTAATCATGATACAGAGATTTTCTAATTGATCTCCAAAAAAAAAAAAAAAAAAACTACAGTTGTCTCTAAATCAGCTAATCTAACATTAATTTTTTGGTCAATTTTAATTTATTGATTCCGAGTTTTACTTGCTTTTCATGCCATTATGTACAAATTGGGTAGTCTGCACAGCTTGATGTAATGCTCTCCAGAGACAGCAGCAACAGTAGCTATTGCTATAATCCACATAATGGCTGCAATTAGGAGACCAATAAATTTCTTAGTCTTTGTAGAATCTTATAAAGGAGATGTAAAACAATATGAATAGTTGGGGAGCCTTCCCACAACCTAGGGGCTTGGATGGGTAGCCATAACCCTCATCTCCTTCTTAAATTTGTAATTTGGTTGTGGGAGTCATTATCAATTGAGGAATTAATGCATATACACAAATGACAATGAGGGCGTTCAACCACTTTTAGGGTTGGATCAATTGTAAAATGCCCTAATAGAAAAACAAAAGGAATTTTAAGACAAACTTATAAATCAAATGTTTTTATTTTTCAAATCTAAAGGTGTACTTTTTATTTCCATCTTCTGTATAATTTTTTTCCCAGTTCTTATTTTGCTCTAGATTTATGGCCACTTTTCATGGAGTTTTCTGTAATGGCCCTCGGATGAGCTTAATCATTTTTAATTGAGGTGGGGCAAGGCCCTTATCCTTCCAAAACCTAGAGATATTAAATGGTGATTTAATTATTTGGGGAAAGCCTGGACTGAGTAACAACTGTTCTCTTAATGACTGAGGATCAGAACATTTCAAGCAAGAGCAAGCATGGATGGCAGCCCCATAGGGGCTCCAATTAACCACAATGCCATGAGAGTTATTCAATAACACCTGACCTAGGCTTCTGACATTCCTCCCAATGAATGTGGGAATATGCATCAATCCAATTATTATTTTGAGGACATGGATGAAGGGAAGGAGGAAAAATATGAGTGTTTGATTCCTGTGTTTAAAATCCTTTACCAGAGATCATGAACAAATCCTTATAAGTGTCATTTCCTTCCCCTTTGGGAATTACAAAAGCTTGAACAGAGAGTAAGACATGGAGAGATGGGACCAATGCTTACGGGTTTATATAAATAGCCTAGGGCTATATGGCTAGAAGCAGTAAACTTTCAACCTTCTTCCTCAGGAGATTCCAGACCTGTTTGATCCTCAGGTCCAGGAAACCAAGAACTATCGTTAATATAAATAAGAGGAAAATCATCATTCCAAGTTACAGGTATTAATAATGGGGGTTTGGATAAATAAGCCCAATAAGTAAAATTCTCAGCTGCAATGCTAAGTGGGAGGAAACTTACAACAGAGACAACCACCAACATGGACAGAAACATACTGATGTCAGTTTTAGGAACTCCCTTTTAAATCAACTGGTTTTCAGCCATTTGAACCAGCCTTTTCAGTTTCCCCCAGGTGGGAGCTTGGGCATTGGTTGTCTGTACAGTCATCCATTGAATCACAATTTAAATGGGGGTTGAGGGCGCTAGATGAGTGATCGGATGAGCAGGTTAAAGGGAGAGACTGGACATCTCTATTGTTAGAGGGTCCTCCATCTGCTTGTACCCTGAGAAAAGCAAACAAGTAAGTGATGAAAGGAATATGCTTCAGTTTCACAGGTCTGGGTGGTGGCTGTAAGAAAGCCAGAAGCAGTATCAATAGTTACATGTACAAAGGACAAACATCGAAAGGAGGGGACATGAGTTACATCCATCTGCCAAAGAGCATTGGGTATAAGACTTCTAGTATTTACTCCTTCAGGACATTCTTGTGGAGCATTGAGAATCTGACAAGTTGGACAACTTTGAACAATTCATCAAGCCTGATTTTTAGTGATATAAAACTGAGCACTAAGGACTCCAGCATTGGTATGAGTCAAAAAATGAAAATGCATCACCTCAGTAACATGGGCAAGTAACCAAGGAGTCTGCGAGAGCATTTCCATGAGTCATAGGACCAAATAAAGTAGTAAGAGCACAGATGTGGGTGATAAAGAAGGGGTGTGGATGATTTCTTATAACCTGTTGGAGTTGGGTAAACAAAGTCTGGTGAGATTGATTAGAATTATTGGCAAGAGGTGCCATTTTAATATTTTGTACTGTATGAACAACATAAGCAGAATCAGAAACAGGGTCAGAAAAAGTTTGTAAGGCAATTAAAACTGCTACCAATTTAGCCTTTTATGCTGAAGTACAGTTGATATGAATAAGTTGATAACCTCTTTTACTGACTGTTGCCACTTTACCATTATTAGATCCATCTGTAAAAACTGTAAAGCCCTGGGGAATAGGAGCCTGTCTGAGTTTTTTAGGGAAGATCCAAATGTATTTAGGAGAAACTGGAATATTTGCATAATGATAATCAAGTCTTTCAAAAAAGTAACTAATAGCAATCTGCCAAGAATCAGAATGAATTATTTGTTGTTTTTTTTTAAGGGAATCAAGATTTGATCAGGTTCCTGTCAATTTAAATGAAGCACTCTGGTGAGAACTCGTGATATGAGTTCTGAAATTAACTCTACATAGCTCAGGAGTGACTTAACAAAGTTGTTAGGCAGGAAAAGCCATTCTACCAAGTCATTTTGTTGAACAATTACCACCGTGGGTGAATATGGAGTAAGAAAAATTAAGATCTGTAAAGGCAAAGAGGGATCTATATGCTGAATTTGAGCCTCTTATATTTTGTTTTTGGCCAGTTCTAACTCCTTGTTGGCCTGAGGAGTCTAGGTATGGGAGCTATCCAATTGAGGGGAGCCCTGCAAGAAACCAAATAAATTACTGACAGCATAAGTAGGAATGCCAAGGTAGGACATAACCAATTAATATCTCCTAGTAATTTTTGTATATCATTTAAAGTATTAAAATTTGACCTCTCCTTATTTGAACATTTTGAGGTCAAATAGACTAACAGTCTACAACTGTTCCCAAATATTGGATCAGTATTGTAGTTTGAATTTTATTAGGAGCAATACAAAGTCCAGCCAAATCAAGTTGCTCTTTAAGTAATTTAAAACATGCTGCTAACTGTTCAACAGAGGATGCAGCACAGAGAATATCATACATATAATGAACACTACGACAATCTGGAAAATTAGTTCTTACAGTTTGTAATGATCAGGCTACAAAAAGCTGACAGATTGTAGAATTATTGAGCATTCCTTGAGGGAGAACTTTCCATTGAAATCTTTTCATAGGTTCCTTGTTATTAATTGAAGGAATGAAAAATGCAAATCTAGGATAATCATGAGGATGTAAAGGGGTTGTATAGAAAGACTGTGGGAGCCCAGGTTGTAAAGAATCCATGGGCTCAATTATAGCATTGATAGCTCATAGATCAGTGAGTATTCTCCATTTTTCTGATTTTTTTCTTAATAACAAATATAAAATAATTCCGAGGGCTAGTAGAAGGTTCTATATGATCTTGTTCTAATTGATCTGTATTAATTTTGTAAATGCCTCTCATTTTTCCTGGGAGAGGGACCACTGTTCTATCCATAGAGGCTTATCATTTATCCATATAAGGACTACAGGGGTACATAGTTGTGCAACAGTGGCCCATGTTAAAAAGTTTTTTGTGTTTTTGTCTGATATCCCAATCTTTCTCATGCTTGTTGGGATAGGGGCTGAATAGGCTGTGTGATTCCTTGATTAAATTTTCCTAGACCTTTTCCTTGTTGATATCCCATTTCACTCATAATTCATTGCCTTTGAGGACTATATTGTCCAGGGGGTATCCAAATTTTTGCTTCCCATTGTGTAAGCAGATCTTGATCCCATAAGTTAACTGGAATGTCTACAAAATAGGACTGTAAAAATTCTTTCTGTCCCTCTGGTCTGAGGCAGGGAAGAATGTAGACACTTTGGTGCAAACCTAAAGCTTGGCCCACGCCTACAATATTAATGTTTGGCTCTTGTATTTTCCAATTTTTTGGCCATTCCTGAGAGCTAATTATAAAAACATCAGCTCTGGTCTCTAAAAGACCTTTAAATTTTCTATCTTGTGTGTCAATTTGACAAATGGGGTGAATTTTTTATATCTTTTCTGCTAAAAAATTCCTGCCTGTCCAGTGCTCCCAAAACCTCCAGTTCCTCTTTTTTTGAGTTCCCTTTTTTCCTGGGAGAGTGTTTGGCAGCAGGAGCAATGGTGCAAGCTGTTCTCCCTTTTGAGCTGTCCAGGGAACAGATGAGGACATTATAATTTGAATTTCTTCTTCATAATCAGAGTCAATAACACCAGTATGGATGGTAACTCCTTTGTATGTTAAACTGGAGCATCCAAGAAGTCCAACAGTACCTGGGGGAATCAGTCCAAAAAGTCCTGTGGGCACATGTAAAGGTGACTCTCCAGGAAGTAATAAAATACCTTGTGTTGTACAAATATCTATGGTGGCACTTCCTTTTGTAGCAGGGCTTAATTGTTGAACTGAAAGTCTGAGGGAGGTATTGACCAATAATTTTGAGGAGCAGCCTGGGTCACAGATGCCCTAGTTGTTTTCTGGTCCTAGGCCTGGCCCTGCCTCCCATTTCCCTGGAGAGGAGTCCCATTTTTATAAAAAACTGATCTGCATTCAGCAGCCCAGTGATTTATTTTTCAGCATTTAGGACACAATCCAGATGGTTTAGGTCCCATAATAACAGTAGCGTTAGGCAAATGGAAACCGTTTTTATTTTTCTTTCTGCATTCTTTTTTCATATAACCTGGTTTTCCACAATTATAGCAAGAACCAGGAAATTTATTTTGACCTATTTTTAATCCGGCCATGGCTTGAGCTAGCATGGCAGCTTTAAATTGTGCAGTTCCTACTCCGACACAAACAGATGTATCCCACTGTATCTGTTCTTCCTTTCATGGTTCCTATATCTTTTTTACAGGAATCATTAGCATTATCATATGCCACAATTTGTAAAATTATCTTGGCTGCCTGTAAATTGGTCATACGTTTGCTGATAGCATCCTGTAGCCGGGCAACAAATTTAGAGTATGGTTCTCAAGAACCTTGTAGGATTTTTTTGAAATGGCATCTGGGCTTTACGCTCCATTTTTACTTTTTCCCATGCCATTAAATTTTCATAATTGGTCTATAGCCTGTTCATTCATCCCTAATTGATCCTGGACTTTCCCAATGGCTGTTACCTAACAATTGATCTTTGGTAATAGCTATATTGTGAGTCTGATTATGTCTGCCTTGGGTTTTAGCACCATCAGTTCACCAAGTTTTAAATTGCAAAATTTGGGAAGAAGAAAGACAAGTTTTGGCCATGGCATTCCAGTCTTTGGAAATTAGTCAATTGCCATCGACTGCACCCTATATAAGACCCATGGTGTGAGGAGAGGTAGGGCCATATTAAGTTACAGCCTGTTTGAGCTTCTTTAAGAGCTTAAATGAAAAGGTCTCATGTAAAAATTCCCAAACAATATTAGGGTTGTTTGGATCTGTGCCAGGAGCAATGTGCTCATGTATAAACACTGGGAAAGCTAAGTCATCTAAATCTCCCTCTAATTGGGCCTGTCATATGCCTTTTTCAATGGCAGAGAGCAGTATGTGAGAGCCTCCTAAAGAAAGGGGAGCTGCATGTATGGCAGAAAGAAAAGCATTGTTTTTCTTTTCCTGCTCTGCTGGTGGATACCATTCACACACTGTGAAAGTGGGCAGGTGTGGCAAACCAAGTAAAGGACCTGAGGACTAAGGATGGATGACAGTTCTCCAAAGAAGGATATGATGACTTGGGGATTATGGTGGGGGCTTCTAAAGACCCTTCCTTCTCTTTCTTAGATTCCTGTATTTTTTTCTTTCCCTTCATCTTCCTCATCAGTTTGTAAAGGTTCTTAAACTGACCTAATTAATTGCCATGTAGCCCAGATGGTTATTGGAAGAGCAACTCCTTTATGATACAATCTGTGGAGTTCTGTACCAACTTGTTCCCATGTTTTAAATCTAACATCCCTAAATTTGGGAACCAAGAACAGTGAGTTTCAATTTCTTTGAGAAGCTCCTCTAATCTTTGTCCCGACACTCAAGCTCCTCCAGCCTTAACAAGTTGTTTAAGCAAATAGATATAAGGCCTATATTGGCTACTAACATTCCCTATTACCTTGGTTGAATTCCTGCACGCTACCCTACCTTCAGTGGTTGTCTGAACCCTCTCCCAGGCCTTGCACTATGAAACCTCTTGAATTTTTGACTCGGAGTCAACCTTCCTTCTTGATCTCCACGTTGGGCACCAAATGTCGCATCCTACATGACAAGATCTGTGGGAAACAAGAAGGACAGCACAAGGTGAAGAAAGGCAGTAGCCAAAAATATAGTAAAAGTGGGTCCAAGGGACTCAAGCCTCAAAGACTGAGTCCTGAATTGGGCCAACACATAGCTTTTATTAGTGGACATACAAGGAAGTGAAACTTGTTTTTTCATGGCCTCTGAGTTTTTACCCCATAACTGCTTTTCCCAAAAGTCCCCATTATGCTTCAACACATACTGTGCCATCACACACATGCACAACTCCAAGGGATGGAATCACTGTTATTGTGAAACCATCCATTAAGGGGGAATGACTGATATCATTCCATTGGGTCTCAGTTTGCTGAGATACCCACTCAAGGAAGCTTTTGTCTCAGTTATCTGAGACACTTCTTTGTGACATTATGGAAAGGCATGGGAGAACAAATGGTTCAGTGGCTGTAAGGCACCACTATACTCCTTAGACTCTTCAAAAAATTTGAAGATGAGGAAATACTTCCTAACTCATTCTATAAGGCCAATATTATCTTAATACTAAAACTTGGTAAGGATAACACACAGACAAAACAAAACAAAACAAAACAAAACTATAGACCAATATCTCTGATGCAAAAATCATTTTAAAAAGTTAACAAATAGAATACAACAATGCATCAAAAAGATTATACACAACCATCAAGTGGGATTCATCTCAGCAGCACAAAGATGGTTCAACATAAGCTAATCATTCAATGTGATACACCACATAACAAACTAAAAGATAAAAACCATATGATCATATCAATTGATGCAGAAAAAGCACTTGACAGATGCAACATCAATTTATGATCAAGACACTGAATAAAATTTTGAGGAAAGTACCTCAACATAATAAAGGCCATACATGAAAAACCAGCAGCTAATGTCACACTGAATGGAGAATAGCTGAAACCAATTCCCCTAAAATGAGGAATAAGACAGGGATGCACTTTGTTGCCAGTGCTATTCAATATAGTACTGGAAGTTCTAGCCAGAGTAATCAGGCAAAATAAATAAATAAAAGGTATCCAAAATGAGAGAGAAGAAGTCAAACTGTCACTCTTCACAGATGATCTTTATATAGAAAACTCCAAAGACTCCACCAGAAAACTACTAGAAATAATAAACAAATACAGTAAATTTACTGTTACAAAATCAATGTACAAAAATAAATTGCATTTCTATATACAAACAAAGAAACTTCAGAAAAAAAATGAGAGAATCAATTACTTTTGTAATCACAACAAAAAGAATAAAATACCTGGGAATTAACCTAACAAAGAATGTGATGAGTTTACACACTGAAAACTATAACACTATTAATATAAAGGAAGACGTAACAAAGAAATGGAAAGGTATTCCTGGTTCATGGATTAGAAGACTTAACATTGGAGGTTCTAGCATGGGAGCACAGCTTGTATACCCTTGACCGAAGAATAGTCCTCTCCTCTATCTGGGAAGGTCATCCTCTTCGACCAAGTATGCAGCTTCTGAAGGAATGCATTTGGAGCAGTGAGGGTGGAAGGGGACACCTGCCTAGCCAGCCAGATTAGCTGAATCAATCCTGGTGATCAATGGGGTAATAGATAGCACAGCCAAATCATCCTCACACTGAACTTAACATTGTTTAAATGGCCATATTACCCAAAGAAATATACAGATTTCATGCAATTCATATCAAAATCCCATGCATAATTTTTCATGAAATAGATTTTAAAAATTATCAGATTTGTAGGGAACCAAAAGAGACCTTGAAGAGCCAAAACAGTCTTCCATAAAAAGAATAAGACTGGAGGTATCACATTCTCCAATTACAATTTATACTATAAAGTGTCAATAACCAATGCAGCTTGTATTGTCAGAAAAACAGACACACAGACCAATGGAACAAAATTAAAATCCCAGAAATAACTCCAAAAATATATGGACAAATAATTTTTGATAAAGGAGTGAAAATATACAATGGGGAAAAGAAAGCCTCTTCAGTAAATAGTGCTGGGAAAATTAGAAAACCACATGCAAAAGAATAAATCTAAAGTGTGAACTCTCATCATATACTAAAATTAATTCAAAAAAATGGATTAAATACCTCCACATAAGACCCAAAACAATAAACTGTATAAAAGAAAACATTGGTACTAAACTTATAGACCTTGAGTTCAGGGAGGACTTCATGAACCTGACTTCAAAGGCAAGGGAAGTAAAAGCAAAAATAAATGAACGGGACTATATCAAACTGAAAGCTTCTGCACAGTAAAAGAAAACACCATCAAAACAGAGAAACAGCCAATAGAAGGAGAAAAACTATTTGTAAACAATGCATCTGAAAAAGGACTGACGTCTAAAATATATTAAAAACTCATGTGTTTACAACAAAAAAACAAACAACACAGTTAAAAAGTGGACATAGGACATGAACAAACACTTCATCCATGAAAATATACAAATGGCCAGCAGACATATGAAAAAATGCTCAACTTCATTAGCTTTTAGAGAAATGCAAATCAAAACTACAATGAGATACCACCTCACACCTGTTAGAATGCCTGTTATCAACAAGACAAGGAATAACAAGTGCTGGAGAGGAGGTGGAGAAAAAGGAACTCTGGTACACTGCTGGTGGAAGTGCAAATGGGTACAACTGCTATGGAGGACAGTGTGGAGGTTCCTCAGAAAATTGGTAATAGAGCTACCATATGACCCAGCAATCCCCCTTCTGTGTATCTACCCTAAAAATTTGAAAATCTTAGTCTGCAAAGATTATGTACCCCAATGTTCATCACGGCACTGTTCGTAGTGGCCAATTCATGGAGATATCAAATTGCCCTTCAATAGATAACTGGATAAAAAGCTGTGGTACATATACACAATGAAATAATACTCAGCTATAAGAAAGGATTAAATACTCCATTTATGACAAAATGGATGGATCTTGAGATCATCATGCTAAGTGAAATAAGCCAGACAGAAAAAAAAAAAAAAAGAATTATATGATTTCACTAATATGTGGAATATAAAACTGAAAGCAACATCAAAAAAAGAAAAACTAAAAAAAAAAAAAAAAAAAAAAAAAAAAAAAAAAAAAAAAAAAAAAAAAAAAAAAAAAAAAAAAAAAAAAAAAAAAAAAAAGAAAAACTAATGGATACAATCAATAATTTAGTGGTTACCTGAGGGTAAGGGGGGAAAGGGTGCAAGAGGAAGAAGGAGGTATCAAACATATGGTAATGGAAATAGAACTTATTCTGAGTGGTGAACACATAACGCATGTACTGTAGAATTGTACACCTGAAATCTATGTAATTTTTGCTAATCAATATCACTCCAATAAATTTAACAATAAAATAAAAAATATATAAAGGAACACACTAACAGATATATCATAAGAAAAATGTTAGGAGGGGGTGGGAGAGGAGGGAGGGAAGCTAAATATAAGGTGATGGAAAGAGAAGTCACATTAGGTGGTGAAATTATTATACAACAAGTTGACAATGCACTGTAGAACTGTAAGCCTGAAACCTATGTAATTCTTGCTAACAGATGTCACCCCAATAAGTCTAACAATAAAAATGAATTAAAAAAAAAGAAAAATGTTAAAAATCAAAGACAATGAGAAAATATTGAAAACATTTTCAATAATTTTTTCACAAATGGTTTCTTTACCTTCAAAACATTGCAGGGCTAGAGAGTCAAAAGTACTGAATTTAATTCTGTGTCTGTCACTTACTAGCTAGATAAGCTTCAGCAATTACTATTTCTGCATCCTAAATTCCTCATCTACAAAATGGAATTAATAATTCAAGCAAACAAATAATTGTTCTTTGACTCATGATGTAACATATGTGAACACCTTTTAAAAATAAAATGGTTCTAAAAATATTAAATGCTTTTTGAGAAATTTTTAAGTGAAAATATTTTGGAAGCTTGAGCTAAGCATCTTGATTATGCTAATTAGTTCTTTGCCTTATTACATAAACCCATGATAATCCAAACTAGCAAAATAACAGACCATTTTCTATATGGTAAAAGCCATTATTCTTTTTAAAAAAGACACAATTTGTATATTACTACAGGCAAAGAAAATACATTAGTTATATTTGAATAAACTCTAAGTTATTAAACTCTAAATCAAGCATTTGAGGATTTATTGATAATTTTAATATTACAAAGTAATTATAAAATATGCTAGGGGCTTCTAAGAATTCCTGGGCATCATTTACAATTCATTTTATGTTCATGTTGATCAATTCTTTAGAAAAGAATTATATGTCTAATTTTTATATTAAACTAATCAGAGAAAGTATTTTGAATATAAATACTTTATGTTGATAATGCTTGAATATTACTCCTAACTTGCTATACCTATATAACAATGACTGGCTATAATATAACCTTATATATATGTTATATTATATATAAAATCCTCAAAGAAGACATTGACTTGTAGAAGTGAACTAGGTTTCAGTTTCATAGAAATTGGTGAAAATCATTATTCTGTATCAGCAAAATAGCCAAATGCTTACAGAGATTGTTTTAATTTAGGCAGACATAAAAATGTTTTCAACAGTTAAGAGTTCCTAAGAACAATGTACCAGATAGCAATGTTTGTGAATAAAAGTAAAAGGAATTTGAATAAGATGGGGGTTAGATTATTTTTCTCACATAAAAACAAATTTGCCATCATGTGCATATGTTGGCAGCCTTGTACAAACTCAGTAAGATATCATAATCTTAGGCAGCACTGTACAAACAACTGCTGCCAGCATAAGCACATGCTGGCAAGTTCACAAACTTATTTGTCAGATTTTGGGAATGAAACAGCTCTGATGGCCATTCCAGAAAAAGTGTTCCAAAATTGTTTTGAAGGGTGGACTAGGCACTGGCATCCATGCATAGCTTCCCACGGGGAGTACTTCGAAGGTGATCATAGTGATATTCAGCAATGAGGTATGTAGCACTTCTTCTAGGATGAGTTCTAAAAATTAATTGTCTAATCTAGTTTATATGTGGAGATTAAATATATATATATATATATATATATATATATATATATATATATATATATATGATTCATTCATGAGGAATAACTTTTAAATATTTCAGCATATGGATAATATTTGGATATAGTTTTCAATCTACAACTAATTTATGTATGAAAATTCTTTTTGAGTTATTTTTAATAATATTAAATAAATATTTTGCCACAAAAAGTAAGGTCTGAATATTGTGTTAATCTACAAACAATATGTGACTTAAAAATCTTTTTCTTAAACATTATTTTTATATAATAATTCCAATTACTATTTTTTTTCTTTAAATTCATTTTTATCGTTAGACTTATTGGAGTGACATCTGTTAGGAAGGATTACATAGGTTTCAGGCATACAATTCTACAGTGCATTGTCATCTTGATGTATAATAAGTTCACCACCTAATGTGACTTCTCTTTCCATCACCTTATATTTAGCTTCCCCCACTCCTCTCCCACCCCCTCCCCTTACTCCCCTCCCTAACCCACTCATCCCCAAATAAACATTAAACTATTGATTGTGTCCATGGGTTATTTGTTTGTTCATTTCTTTTTTTCTTTGTTTTCAGTTTTATATTCTGCATATGAGTGAAATCATGCAGTTCTTTGTTTTTTCTGTCTGGCTTATTTCACTTAGCATGATGATCTCCAGGTCCAACCATTTTGTCGCAAATGGCAATATTTCACCTTTTCTTATAGCTGAATAATATTCCATTGTGCATATGTACCACAGCTTCTTTATCCAGTCATCTGTCGCAGGACACTTTGGTTGTTTCCATGTTTAGGCCACTGTGAACAGTGCTGCTATGAACATTGGGGTACATAAGTCTTTGCGGACAAAGGTTTTCAAGTTCTTTGGGTAGATTCCCCAGAAGGGGGATTGCTGGGTCAAATGGTAACTCTATTCCCAATTTTCTGAGGAACCTCTACACTGCCTTCCACAGTGGTTGTACCAGTTTGCACGCCCACCAGCAGTGTACCAGAGATCCTTTTTCTCCACATTCTCTCCAGCATTTGTTATTCCTTGTCTTGTTGATAATAGCCTTTCTCACAGGTGTGAGGTGGTATCTCATTGTGGTTTTGATTTGCATTTCCCTGATAGCTAATGAGGATGAGCATTTTTTCATATGTCTGCTGGCCATTTGTATTTCTTCATTGGAGAAGTGTCTGTTTAGTTCTTCTGCCCACTTTTCAATTGGGTTGTTCGTTTTTTTGTTGTTAAGTCTTTTTTTGTATATAAGGTTTTTTTGAATATAAGTTCTTTATATATTTTAGATATTAGACCCTTATCTGATGCGTTATTGGCAAATATTTTCCCCATTCAGTTGGCTGTCTCTTTGCCTTGTTGATGGTTTCTTTTGCTGTGCAGAAGCTTTTTAGTTTGATATAGTCCCATTCATTTATTTTTGCTTTTACTTCTCTTGCCTTTGAGGACAGGTTCATGAAGTCTTCCTTGAGTCCTAGGTCTATAAGTTTAGTACCAATGTTGTCTTCTATACAGTTTATTGTTGCAGGTCTGATATGAAGGTCTTTAATCCATTTTGAGTTGATTTTTGTATATGGAGAGAGTTCACAGCTCAGGTTCATTCTTTTGCATATGTTTTTCCAGTTTTCCCAGCACCAGCTACTAAAGAGGCTGTCTTTTCCCCATTGTATGTTTTTTGCTCCTTTGTCTAAAATTATTTGTCCATATATTTGTGGGTTTATTTCTGGGTTTTCAGTTCTATTCCATTGGTCTCTATTTCTGTTCTTCTGCCAGTACCAAGCTGTTTTGACTATTGATGCTTTGTAATATAAATAGAAGTCAGGAAGTGTAATGCCACCAGCCTTGCTCTTTTTGTGTAGTATTGCTTTGGCAATTCGAGGTCTTTTATGGTTCCATATAAATCTAATAATCCTTTCATCTATTTCACGAAAGTATGATTGTGGGATTTTGATGGGTATTGCATTAAATCTGTAGATTGCTTTGGGCAGAATGGCCATTTTAACAATGTTAAATCTTCCTATCCATGAACAAGGAATATTTTTCCACCTCTTAAAGTCTGTTTCAATTTCTTTCAAAAGTGTCTTATAGTTCTCTGTGTATAAGTCTGTCACATTCTTTGTTAAGTTAATTCCCAGGTATTTCATTCTTTTTGTTGTGATAGAAAAAGGAATTGACTTCCTCATTACTTTTGCTGTGGATTCATTGTTTGTATAAAGGAATGCTGTTGATTTTTGTACATTGATTTTGTATCCTGCAACTTTAATATATTCATTAATTGTTTCTAATAGTTTCCTGGTGGAATCTTTGGAATTTTTTACATAAAGGATCATGTCATCCGCAAATAGTGACAATTTGACCTCTTCTTTCCCAATTTGGATACCTTTGATTCCTTTCTCTTGCCTGATGGCTCTGGCTAGAACTTCCAGTACTATATTAAATAACAGTGGTGACAGGGGGCATCCCTGTCTTGTTCCTGATTTTGGGGGAATAGGTTTCAGCTTTTCCCCATTCAGTATGATGTTAGCCGAGGGTCTCTCATATATGGCCTTTATTATGTTGAGATACTTTCCTTCTATACCTATTTTATTTAGTGTTTTGATCATAAATGGATGTTGTACCTTGTCGAAAGCTTTTTCTGCATCAATTAAAATGACCATATGGTCTTTATCTTTGATTTTGTTTATGTGATGTATCACATCAATTGATTTTTGTATGTTGAACCATCCTTGTGCTCCCGGGATGAATCCCACTTGATCATGATGTATGATCTTTTAGATGCATTGTTGTATTCTGTTTGCTAATATTTTGTTCAGGATTTTTGCATCTGTGTTCATCAGAGATATTGGCCTATAGTTTTCTTTTTTTGTGTTGTCTTTGCCAGGCTTTGGTATTAGAGTAACGTTGGCCTCATAGAATGAGTTAGGAAGTATTGCTTCCTCTTCAATTTTTTGGAAGAGTCTGAGGAGGATAGGTGTTAATTCTTCTTTGAATGCTTGGTAGAACTCGTTGGTGAAACCATCTGGTCCAGGGCTTTTGCCTTTAGGGAGATTATGGATAGTCATTTCAATCTCATTGCTATTGATTGGTCTATTTAGATTA